>JAAMXJ010000226.1:836044-949866 GCA_019693375.1 Asterochloris erici
CGCTGCATGACTGCAAGAGCCTGCACCGACCTGGTCTCCTGCCCCTTCATCCTCGTCCTCTTGCTCCTGCAGGCATGGCAGGCATCTGCCAGACGTGGACGGCCAGTGCTGCCCAGGGGAAGCAGGCACTTGGGAGATGCGCATGGCCAGCACTGGCCTGAATAGAGTTCATGCAAGACTCAGGGAGCCACCCTGGGGGGACCATGCTGTTAAGCGCAAAGTGTGCATGATCATGTGAGGGCAGCCCGTGCGGCCTACTGCAGACGTGTGCAGCGCGCAGATGCCAGACAGTGGCCAGCAGGATCCAGGGAGATATGCACCATGCATCTGGTCAACGGCAGGGCTGCCTGCCACCGTGTGCAGCGTACAGACTCCCTGCTTTTTCCAGGGGCCAGGCACTGCCAAGCTGCAGGGAGCACATGCTGCAGGGGCGGGGGACGCCTGACAGTTGCCATGCCGAGCACTGACTCAGGACTGGCAGCAAGACTTACATCATTCTGCTGGTCGTCCTGCCCCGCATCTTCCTGGTCAGGCTGGTCTAAATCCTCCTCATCCTCCTCGTCATCGTCCTGCATTGTCAGAGTGGAGCAGCAGACCTGGATGCGTGCCGGCCAGAAGGAGGCATGCGGGTGGGAGGCAGACACTCTTGAGCTGGTGCAGGGCAAGCTCAACAGCAGCTCTGGCTGTCACCTCCTGCCAATTTTGCAGACAAGCTAGCACATGAGTGCCAATGCACCCGGAGCATGAGCAAGCCAAAGCATGCAGGGCCGGGCAGATTGACGCAAATGATGTGGTCAAGCGGAACAGCTTGCACAGCAATGACTGGCCCCCAATCGTAGCTGCCTTGCGGCGTGAGCAGGGACCCATGACAGGCAGCATCGCGAACTGCGCGAAGGGCACGACAGAGAAGGTTGCAGCACAGTCAGCTGCGCTGGCTCTGCCTTGACTCACGTCTGCATCTCGGGGCTCTGAGTAGGTGTAGATGGTAGGTGGCTTGGTGCGTGGCGGTTCACCGGATGAGACTGCACCTGCACCCAGCATGCAGCTAAGAGACCCACTTCCACAACTCCAGCAGATTACATGCTTTGCATATTTTGCACAGGACGCACAGGCTCGGCTGCAGGGCATGACACCAGGCTGCAAGGTGCATGGCAAGCTTTGGTGCAAAGCAGGCCAGGCAAGCCCTGCCCACCTGATCTGGCCTTGCTGATGCTCAGCAGCCTCACAAAGTCAACAACTGCTCCCAAGGCCAGCATGGAGACCACTGGGAGCTGGGCTTCTTGAAGATGGGCTGGAGCTTCCTGTTCTGAGCTACTGAGTGCCTCTCTTGTGATGGCTAGCACCAATTTTCACCTGGGGCTCACGCCGGAGATCCGCCTGCAGGCAGAATTTATACGGCTCGGATGGAGCTTGCAGCACGCTCAAGCCCTGGGGAGATGCCCCGGCCCAGCAGCAGGGGTCACATCCCCAGACCCACCTGGAGCAGATCAGGGCCGTGCTGATCTGGCACAACGTGGGACAGCGGAGCTGGGCAAGTGCAACGGCCCTGCAACTATGGCTCAAAGTTTGTGAGCTTCCCGTTGACTGTTCGCTTTGAGCGGACAGACATCGATCCTGGCTGCCCTGCAGCTCTGGCAACCTAGGTTAGCTCAACAGCTGCTGCTCCTGCAATGCTTTTGTAGTGTGCAGGCCCATGAGAGGACTTGCAAGTCACCCCTGATGGAGGAGTCACAGCAGCGAAGGTGCGCTCCTGACAAGCTGGTTGCCATGCTGTGATTGTCTACATGTCTCCAAGACTGCCATCACCGTGCGTTCTGACCTATGTAGGCAGCGCCTGGTAGCCCTACGGACACAGGCTGGCAGCACAGAACCAGAGACCGGTGGTGCGATCTGGAGAATGCTGCCTGCTGCCATCTGCATGCAAAACAGGCCTCCTCAGCCGATGCTGGGACCTGCAGGGCCCTCTGTCTTGCCCAACCCCTTGGCAGACGCCCCAGCTGGCCCCCAACCAGGCCCACGCTTCAGTTTCTACAGGTGTGGTGTCTCCTTGCTGTCTCTTTGCAACCTGGTGCCTGCTCGCCTCACATGATCTTGTTGCATGTCGGTCAAATGCTGTACATTCATTGGCTGCCCGTCTGAGCCACAGCAGCCCCATCAGCCTCCCCTGCCTGCCTGCAGTGACCCTCTGGGCTCGATGCAGGCCAGGCCTCAGCTGGGCAAGCGCCCCTTCGCTGCCGTGCAGAGTGGAGACGCTGCCACGCCTGCTGGCCCAGGGTCTGTGCCCCTGCCGCGGCCGCCGGCCATGCCGCGGCCTCCGTCACCCCACATGCACCAGGTGGGTGGGCTGTGCCTAGCCACACACTGAGGCTGCGGCTCCCCAAAGGCCTCCTGCAAGGTGCCATTCTTCAGCTGCAGCCTTGCAAACGGCAGTCAGCCTGCCAGCTTCACCTGCCGACCAAGCGCCAGACTTCCTGCCAGCCAGGCAGACGCCGTGGGCACTGAACTTCTCTCAATAGGCTGGACGTCAACCGTGTCCACTGCCCCGTGCAGGACCCGGGGCCTTACTTAGGCGTGGGCAGGCCACCTTCACCTCATCTGGCCTTTGGCAGGCCAACTGGCTGGCCCCAGCCTCTACAGGGCCACCTACTAGGGCCAGGCCCACCCGGCATGATGGGTCCGCCCCCGCCTCACGCCGCGCCTGGGGGCCACCAGCAGCAGTGGCGGCCCAGGGGTCAGGGTGAGTCTGCCTGCTCAAGCACATGCATGCTGCCAGCGGAGCAGCCCGCCTGGTCTTGCTCCAGCTGCTTGCAGGCACGCCCCTCCTCACTCTGCTGCTATTGTATGCGCGCACTGCTCCAGAAGGAGAAATAACCCAGGGGGAAGGTGGCACCTGCCCGCTGTATGGCAGAAACTCCCTGCACGCTGCTGGTGCATGCAGAGCTTGCCTATCCAGTCAGAGCAGCCTGCCTGGCTTCTTGCAGCAGGGTACAACCTATATGCAGCTCCTCACAAGGACTCCACATCATGAGAGTTGGCGGGCTTGCCCCTGCAGGCCGTGGAGGGCCTGGCAGGGGCCGTGGGCGAGGGGGCAGCGATCGCGAACCAGGCAACAGGGCCGGGGGGCAGGGCGCCAGAGGGAGGGGCCGGGGGCAGGGCGACAGAGGGAGGGGCCGGGGAGGCAGGTGTGACAGCTCAGCCGTGCACAGCGTCCTGTCATGGCAGTGTAGCTAGTGGGTGAGGTACACACCACACTCAGATGCCAGCACAGCAAGCCGACTTCACAGCTGCTGTGCCAGTGCCTCCTGAAGAGCCCTTCACAATGCTGACTGTGAGAGGCTTGCAACAGGGCTGCACACGAGCCTCCAAGAGAGGCTGGAGCTAGGGAGGCAGGTGTGCCAACAGGCCCCACCAGGCGTGCAGAGTGCAGGGAGCCCTGCACCATGCCTCTCATGAAAGGGCTCCTGGGGGCGGAAGGCTTCTTTGGACCAAACTGCAAGCTGCTGTGCCAGTACAGGGATGCCAGCCAAGCTGCTGTATCCGGCAGGAATGCGCCTTCGGCTCTGCAGGGGAGGTGGTCGACATGGGCAGGGGGGGCCCAGCAAACCCGATGCCTATGTCCAGCCCAACATGCTGGAAGACCCCTGGGCAGACCTCATGAGGGACTTCCACTGCCGGCAGAAGGGGCGCCAGCAGCAGCAGCCGGGCAGCAGCAGTGCAGGCCCTGCTGCTGCCGGTGCTGCAAGCATGGCAGATGTTTTATCTGCTGCTGACCAGGTGGCTCACAAGAAGTCACGACCTGCATTGTGGCCTACCGTACACCTCACACTTGTGCTTCTCTTGACCTCTCTTGCGCATGGCCTGTAGCGCCCATTGCTGCTGGTGTGATGTCCCCAGAACTGCTTTGCAGGCTGCTGCTGACTGATTAGCAAACATGCATGGACACCCCATGTCAGCAGACATGCACCGACACCCCATGGGCCTCTGTCGGTAGTGCTCTTGACCTTGTAGAGCCTGCAGCACCTGCTGCCAGCCCCTCAGCATGGACTGCGTGCTGTGATGCTTCTGTTTGTGCTGCTCTCACCCCTGTGTTTCTGCTGATTGCAGGACCCAGATGAAATTGCCCTGCCTGAAAATGCAGCAGAAGACATCGCAGTTGAGAAAGGAAGATTGGATGAGGCTGGGGCCTTAGACAGACCTTGGCACTGACACTTGAATACTGCTGATGGCCCAGATGACTGTTCAGTTCACAAATGGCTGCTTCTCATTTTGGCACCAGGAATGTGTCCAAGTCACTCTTGAGAGCGCTCAAGCGGGCCTCTGCTGTCACACGGATGCCTTGACTTGTTTTCAAGGTGATCAGAGTTTTGGCATCAAAAGCTGTTGCGTGTGCATTTGGATTGCAGTATACCTCCAGCAACTCGATCCCATGCTGTTCATCTGCATGGCAGCCATTGTATTCGCATGCCGTTCAGCATCTCAGGCATTTTTCCCAGCAAGCACAGCCAGGCTCACCTTGACACCGAAACTCCATCATTGGCCATCTCTTGGGGCGTTCTGCCTTCTGCTTCTCTGAAAAGGTCTGCAGCAGCTGCGTCATTGCCTGACTCAGCTGCTTTGCAGTGTCGTGTGTGAAAGGGAACACAATGCTGCACTCTGCGACTTGTAGATTGAGCTTTGGGCCTGCAAAGAGGAGCCAAGTCTGTATGATGGCAACTTGAAGCAGAGACGTGCAGCAAACTGACGGCACACCTGTAGATACTGCTGCAGAGCACACTGTGGACTGCCTGCTGCGCTGCCCAGCCGAAGCTTGAGCTCGGCATGCCCTGCTGGCACTGGGGGCCTGTCTGGACGTCCAGACTGCTGCTGAACAGCGATGGGGGAGGTGGATGCGATGCATGGCGGTATTTGCAACTCCCTTGACCTGATCTCTGATCTGATCTGCACACTGTCTCCATGCTGCCCTGGTTGCTCAGCCAAGAGGCAAGCTGCGCAGGGGCCTTTGCCACCACCGCCTGCAGGACCAACACGCATGGAGGGTAGCACACTTGCTGAGTGCACAAGTCAATCTTGGCCATCAAGGAAGGCCACAGTCTGTGGTGCAGGAGTGAGCGTCAACACCTTCAGGCAATCCCTTTGAAGTGTAGCTGGAGGAAGTGTTCTGGGCTCATTGACTGCATTGGGCATCAGCAGAATAAAGCTCCTTTTCATTGTGAACCAGGTACGTTCAGCATGATCCGTGCCCTTTGTTGTCTGTGGCCTGTGGATGCTACTTGTGACTCACTCACTTCTTACTTACTGGATGTGTGTGCAATGCTTACAAATACTGCACTGTATAGTGATGTGGACTCATTGAGCAAATGAATGCGTTGGATGGTGGTGGGGAGTAGCCTGTGCAGGGACAGGGCCTTCAAACGCAAGAACCAGCTAGCTGATGGGCTGACATGCGGCCAGAAAAAGAGATGTTAATGCCCTCTGCCCAGGCATTGCAGAAGAGGTTTCTCAAGGCTGCTTGTCAGGATGCAGCGGCAGAGTCAAACAGGGGCTGCTCACAATAGCTTCTTGGCCTGCTCATACACGTTGTCTGCTGTGATGCCACTCTCCTTGTAGAGAGTGGGGCCTGCAAGACAAAATGATTGCGCATCAAAGCACCTCAAAGGGAGGGTGCTGCAGGGTGCCACATGTGCAGCCCTGTAGCTGTGTGGAGCAGACAGGGCAGAAGAGGCTTGCTGTCGAAACAGACTGGCAGAGCCCATGAGGCAAGAACAGAAGCATGACGCAGCATAGCCGATCAGGCAGTTGCAGCCCTGTTGGAAGGTGTGAGCAGCGTGACACAGCTATGCAGGTGCAGGCAGCCACCCTGTGACAGCTTGACCACGCCAGCACGCGCAGCGCAGATTCCAAGTAGCGTGTTCACCTGGCGCAGAGTGACCAAACTCATCGATGCCGATGGCGATGCCCTTGGGGCCGACGTATCTCTCCCAGCCAAAGGTGCTGCCTGCCTCCAGGGACACGCGGGCTGTCACATCCGGGGGCAGGACGGAGTCCTGCAGCACCGAACACACTGCGTCAGCCGGCAGACTCCTCGTGCAAGGGTTGCACAGTCTCACGGAGCAGCAGGTCCTGGGGGCACGGCAGCACGTCTCAGTGCTGCAAGTAGGCCGCCTTGGTCACATGCAGTGAGTTGCTGCTGTGCTGAGACCCAACGGGAGCTCTGCAGGCAAACTGGAAAGCCAGGCACCCAGCGTCCAGCCTAGCACAGCAGTCACCTCAAAAGGCCATGCCATCATGAGCGGGCAGCTTGCTGCACAGTGAGAAGTCTTCCGCACATATATCTTAAACAGGGTTTTGAGGAGATGGCACTTGCCTTGTAGGACTGTGGCTGCTGCTCAAACAGCTCCCAGCCAACCATGGACACTACGCGTGCCTTCTTGCCCTCCTTCTCCAGCCTCTCTGCCGCCTCGACTGCCATATGCAGCTCAGTGCCTGCAAAGCAGATGTAGGCAGGGTTCAGGCATCAGCACTCAGCGAGAACTGCAAAGGGCGGCTGGAATCAGGGTGGCTACTGAAACAGCATCCCAGATGCCACATCTTGCATCTGTGCCACATCTCAGCATGTGGCATACACTCCATCCAAGGCACCAGCAGGCCCCTGCAACCTAAGCTCAGCTAATGGGCTGTCGGCATGCGACGATGATGAGTGGCGCATGGTGCAGCAGAGATGCTCGTGTCCTGCCTCTCATCAAGGACCACGCCACCTGGTTCCCGGTGGGGGATCTGTTGGAGCTGAGGGCGGCCATGCAGCAGGCAACTGCCGCCAGGGAGCCTGAGATGAACCTCTCATCCGTTGCCTGCACGGAGGGCTTTGCCCCATTGGGAACCCCCTGTCTGACAGACCCCTGCCAGGCAGGATGTACTGATCAGGCTGCCCGGTCTCACCTGTGGAGAGGAGGATGACATCAGGCTTGGCATCGCCGCCGTGGACAATGTAGCCTCCCTTCTCCACACCCTCGATGGAGGTGCCCGGCAGGTTGGGCATGCCCTGGCGGGACAGCGCCAGGATGGAGGGGGTGGGGTGGCCCACCTTGTTCTGCCCCCGGGCATGCAGCACTGCCACCTGCAGGCAGGGAGTTGTGGTAGGCAGACTGACAGGGCGCACAGGCCGGCCCCTAAGAGCGCAGCACCGCCTGCCGCGCGACAGGGGATGCGCATGTCGGGAGAGCTGGGAGTCTGCTCTGCCGCGCGACACTCACAGAACGCCGCCACATAATTGCCAAGGGCATGGCCTGCTGTGAACATGAGAGCATCTGGGGTTTCGCACCAGAGCTCAGGCCCTGGTCTTTCACAACACCGGCCTTGCAGGCAGAGAAACAACTGGGCAAAGCAGGGCTTGCCTTGTAGGCTCCAGCGGTCTCAGCGCCATCACCAGGCCTCAGCATGTTGATGTTGGGCATGGCGCGGAAAGATGCCAGGTGCTCCACCGGCTGGTGGGTGGGGCCATCCTCACCCAGGCCGATGGAGTCGTGGGTCATCACAAAGATGGAGCCAGCCTGGAGCACACAGTGGCAGTGGAGTGTAGCTTGACGCAGAGTTGGGAACGGGCTTGCTGGTGCAGCATCTAGATCGGCGCACGGCATGGGTGGCTGGTGCTCCAGGGCAGACGTGCTCAGGAAGGACGAAGGCCTTCGCGGGCTGCAGCCCATTTCAAGGGGTCACCGCTGCAGATGAGATTGCGGTGCCTGGCAGCAGGTCGCAGGAGTGGCTGTGCCACTGCATAGCCCAGTTGAGAGGCCAGTCGAACACAGCAGAACGTCCAGCAGGCCTTCATTTGTGGCTGCACAGCAGCACCCCTTTGCCTGACAGCCAGGCTGAACATTGGGATGGAGGCCCTCATGCAGACATACAATGGACAGCAGGCCATCCCAGCAGGGTGCCAGCGTCAGCCCAGCCATTCCAGCTACCCAGCTGTTTGGGGGCCCAGGTACCCCTGCTCCGGGTCCAGCAGCCTCGTGCACAGTGCGCCAAGCCCCACCTGTGACAAGGCAGCCATCCGGATGCTGCTCCTCATGTAGTCTGTGAAGATGAAGAAGGTGGCGCAGTAGGGGATGAAACCGGGGGAGTGCAGGGCGATGCCATTGGTGATGGCCCCCATGCCGTGCTCGCGCACACCAAAGCGCAGGTTCTTCTCCTCATACTGGTTCTTCTGGAAGTCGCCAAACATCTTCATCAGGGTCATGTTGGAGGGCGCCAGGTCTGCAGAGCAAGGCAGGCTGGTCAGCAAGGGGCTGCCGCAGCAACAAAAGCTGCCTGCTGCCTGGATTGCTGGCAGCAGGACAGCTGGAGGGCTCCCTGCCTGCAGGGGTGGGGGCATGATGGGCAGCCTGCGGAGTGCAGCAGGCAGGGCGGACAGCAGCCTCTGCAGGCGAGCCCGAGGCACAGTGGAGGCTTTGCTTGGTCCGCCGGGGCCCGCAGGGGCCAAGCTCTGTGTCTGGAGGGCGCCTTGTGCAGGCCCAGCAAGATGAAGGGGCACCACCATACGCCCAGTCCTGTGCTGCTGGTCAGCTGTCACACCTGGGTGCTTGCCTCCTGGCTGGACCTGCCACACGTGGACAGAGTGCTGACAGCGGGCTCGGGGTGGCCTCACAGCCTGCCAAGCCTGCCACGCAGTGGCAGCCGTGCTGCACCCTGTCCAGCACACCCAACCTCCTGTCAGCCTGAGTCCTGCAGGGCAGTCTTCCCCTGCTCACCAGCTGAGCCGCCCCAGAAGCCAGGGATGATGGGCGCCAACTTGTTCAGCATGGTCTGCGAGTGCAGGCGGGTGGCCAGCTCCTTGTCCTCGGGCACCAGCGCTGCAGCCAGTGCGAACAAAACCCTCGGTACCAGACATCGACTGGCAGGTGCGGATGGGCAGCTTGAAAGTTGCAGCATGCCAGCCAAGCTTGGCAGCCCCGGTGCCAGCAGCAGGTGCAGGAGGCCAACCCTGGACATGGCCTCTCTTCATGTCGGACAGCAACCAGAATATGGTGACATTGTGCAAGCCGTTCTTTTCCTGAGACACCTGTCTGCAGACATCCTGCCCACCGCAAGTAGGTGGCACTGCTGGTGGTGCAGGCTGGCTGCTACAGGCTGCCAGATCACGCCACCAGCAGTTGGCAGGTGCCTGATATGACAATGCCACAGCAGGGTGTTGCTGCAGCCTCACCATCAGCCCAGCCCTCTGGCAGCTTGCCAGTGATGATGGAGTCCAGCTCTTTAGCCTCCTCAGGGTACTTCGACTTGTAGCTCTCGTACGTCTGCGGATTACATAGATGCTTCAGTAAGTGAAGATACCTGGGTCTCATCTGCTGGCGAGCCCAACATTCAGTGTGAGTGCACATGTGCCTGCTGGCGATCAGGGCTGCTTGGAGCACAGAGGGCTGGCTGCTGTACAGACGCACTGCTTGGGCTCCCTTCACATGAAGGCTCACCTTGTGGCAGAGGTTTACAGGCAGGCTGGAGGATGATCTGAGCCTATCATGTACTGCCCATGGTGGCCCTCTTGCAGATTGCAACATCCCATGCCTGCTCATGGGCTCACCTCAGTCCATTTCTTGAAGGCCTGCTGGCTCCTGTTCTTGCCTGGCTGGAAGGCGTCATACGCCTCCTGGGGGATCTCAAACTGCTTGTAGGGCCACTTCAGGGCCTCACGGGTCGCTGCTGTCTCATCCTTGCCTGCATGGATGGCCCAGGATCCCATCAGCCCTTTGCAGCGCCATGCTGTCTTGCTGAATGGCTCGCCATGCACAGAATCTGTACAGCCCCAGCGTACCAGTGTGCAGCAGACGTGAGAAGGGCAGCATCTGCATGACACTGTCCCGCGTGGTGCACCACAAGCAGGTGACTGCTGCCCCCAAGGGACGCCATGCAAGCTGTGACATGCCGTGGTGGGCAGCCCCTGCTCACCCAGCGGAGACCCGTGCACGCCGTGGGTGTTGGCCTTGTTGGGCGACCCGTAGCCAATCAGGGTGGACACCTTGATGAAGGACGGCTTGTCAGTGACAGACCGCGCCTTGTCCACAGCCGCCTTGATCCCCTTCAGGTCTGTGTTGCCATCCTGCAGGAGCACAGCAGCATGGAGGATCAACACATGCGGAGGCAGAGTCTGTGCTGGGGTTGCTGTGGGGCCTGTGCTGCTCTCCTGCAGGTGCAATGAAGTTTGTGAGCAGCTCAAGTGCGAAAGGGAATGCTTCCTGGAAGGCCTGTATTGCCAACCTGCAGGCGCAAAGCGAGGGTGCTGAGCACTTGCAGGGCACAGCTTGCAAGTGATTTGTGTTGGGTATTATGCAGGGGCAACGGCTTGGGCACATGCAGCACACAGTCTATGCAAGTCAGCAGCTCCACGCAGCAGGAACACCTGCAGTGCTGCAGCGGAAGCTGGCCAGGCAGGGTGCCAGCCTCAGGGAGCTATCATCTGTGTGCTGCCTTGGTACGCCATCCAGCAGCATGCGCAAGTTGTACAGCACCCCTGTGACCGCATCATGCTGATGCTGGCTTCCCAGTGGCCACCTTTGTCGCACTGCTGCTCACCTCTACATGCTGCACATGCCAGCCCAGAGCCTCAAAACGGGCAGAGACATCCTCTGTGAAGGAGATCTCCGTGTGCCCATCGATGGAGATCTTGTTGTCATCGTACAGGGCGATCAGCTTGCCCAGCCCCCAGTGACCGGCTAGCGAGCAGGCCTCGTTAGAGATACCCTCCATGTTACAGCCATCTCCCAGAATGCAGTACCTGCACGACAAAAATGGATTCAGAAGAGATTCTCAGACACCATGGCAAGCTTTGACCAGGGTTGACCAGCAAGGAAAGATCCTGTGTGTTGCTCACGTGTAGTGGTCAACAACCTTGGCGTCATCCTTGTTGAAGCGAGCAGCAAGGTGGGCTTCAGCTGCTGCCAGGCCGACGGAGTTGGCAATGCCCTGGCCCAAGGGCCCTGCAGGTCAGCAAGGCCATTCCTGAGCTTGCAACAATGGAGCTTCTGCTGGCAATGCACGACACCACTGTCCAAGTGTCATGCAATGGGCAAGGATTTCTGGTTGGGCGACTGCAAGGGCTTTCATACCTGTAGTGACTTCAATGCCCTCTGTCACAAAGTTCTCTGGGTGACCTGGAGTCTGTGACTTCCACTGCCTGAAGTTCTTGCAGTCCTCCAGCTGCAGGAGAGCACAGCAGACATGAGTCAAGAGGTTGCCTTGCCACCGCAGACAGGCAGTCGAGTGTGAGCCATTTGCATCAATCACTAACAGATCTGCAGCAGGCAGTGCAGTGCAAAATCCAGCATGAGATGGCCTGACATGGCCGCGGCAGCTAGGCTGGCACTGTAGGTGACAAAGGCCATCAAAAGCACTCACGGAGACGCTGTCGTAGCCCAGGAGGTGCAGCACAGAGTACAGAAGCATGGAGCCATGCCCAGCAGACAGCACAAAGCGGTCGCGGTTGAACCACTTGGGGTGCTTGGCGTCCATGTTGATGAACTCATTAAAGAGCACATACGCCATGGGCGCGCAGCCCATGGGCAGCCCTGGGTGGCCAGAGTTGGCCTTGTCCACAGCATCAATGGACAGGAAGCGGATCGCATTGATGGCCAGCTGCATGGACTTCTCGTCCACTTGTGCGGGGGCTTCTGCGGTGGCAGCGGCCTGAGCAGTGATCAGAGGCCCCTGCCTGCCCTGGCGAGCCGCCCTGCAGCTGGCCGGGGTGCGCAGCAGAGTGGCTGCCCGGCTGCCGTGAGGAAAGCGGTGCCTCTGGAGCCCCGCACATTGCGCCTTAGAACATCCTGGAAATGTCTGCTGCATGATTGCAGGCTGGGAGGTTGGGAATTGTGTGGCTAAGCCCTGAAAGAAACCCTGAGATGTCCTATCTGACTTAAAACCGCCTGAACTCTGCCCAGGGGCATCTGATGCCTGCCAGATCAGGCAGCACAGCCAGACCCGACTTTGAATTTCAGGGGCCCTACCTTGGACCCACCGTCCTTGTGTTTGGCCTGCCAGCGATCTGTTATGGCCTGATCTATGCCTGCAATGGCCAAGGCTGTATTGGGAGGAGCAGTTGGCATTGGCCAGGCCTCCCGGAGGGCACAGTTCTGTTCAGCTGGCAGGCCACTGCTGTGTACCTTGCCTGGCTACTCCTGCAGGTGCAGACTGCTTGTGGGTGGCGTTTGCAATGTCATGTCAGCTGGGGCTGAAGATCTCCAGCCTTTGCTGGTCCAATGCAACTCTGATGCCGTGCAGGCTGGCCTGCACCTAGTTTTGCCAGGGCAGCAGGCCGATGGTGTGATGCTGTCGAATGGCAAGCGACTGAGGTACAAGCTGACAGGTATAGCTCTTTGAGAAGACCCAGTGAGGCACAGCTGGAGCCAGCACACAATGCTCAGCTGAGCATCCCACAATCACTGCAGCTGCACTGCCGTGTAGGCTTCCGCAATGCATTGGCCACAGCAGCCCTGTTCAGCCTGGGCCACTTCAGCGGCCTGGTGGACTTCAGCTGGGTCTCTGACAGCTTTGTGGCCCTGCTGACGGCTGCCACAGCATTCAGCTTCGTTTTCAGCACAACCCTATACATCATTTCTTTCCGCTCGGGCAGGCTGCTCGCCGCGGGCGGTGACACAGGCCACGCAGTGTATGACTTTTTCATTGGGCGAGAGCTCAATCCCCGCATTGGCTGCAGCTTCGATTTGAAGCAGTGGTGCGAGCTGACCCCTGGCCTCATCGGCTGGGCGGTCCTGGACTGGAGCATGGCCGTCAAGCAGGCTCAGCAGCACGGGGCAATCTCCCTGCCCATGCTGCTGGTTTGCTGCTTTCAAACGCTGTACGTGGTGGACTCTGTCTGGTTTGAGCGCGCCATTTTGACCACAATGGACATCACCTCTGACGGCTTTGGCTTCATGCTAGTGTTTGGGGACCTGGTATGGGTGCCTTTCACCTACTGCTTGCAGGCGCGCTACCTGGTGGATCACTCCCCGGTAAGAGCGTGTGCTGCTGAGTGTTTGCTCAGCCACCTAGATTGCTGCGCAATGCACTGCTCAGTCAGGAGGGCTGTTTTCATGCACAAGCTGGCTGCATACATGACATGATGTGCTGCACATGCTGTCAAGGCTTCCACCTTTGCATCTGAGGCGTAGCCTGAACTCGCCCTGACATTGTGCGCGCAGGAGCTCTCCACTGCGGCAGCTGCCTTCATCACTGCGCTCCAAGTGGTGGGTTTCCTGACCTTCCGGGGTTCAAACTCCCAGAAAAACACATTCAGGACGCAACCTCAGCACTCCTCTGTCCGGCACCTCAAAACCCTGCAGACAGAGCGGGGCACCAGATTGATCATCTCTGGCTGGTGGGGCATTGCACGGCACATCAACTACACAGGAGACTGGCTCATGGCGTGAGTGGCATGCTTGCGCCATTTTTGAAGCGTACCTGAGCTTCCTGAGGGGCCTGTCTGTGGCTGCCTGTTGCAAGATGCATGCAGTTGCTTGGTCCCAAGCAGCTGCTGCTGTAGTGCTCAGCTTTTGGTTGCCTGGTGGGGTTTGCACAGGTCTGTCATTGGAGGAGCTGCTGCACTGCTGAATGCGTGGCTATCTCGGCTAAGCCGCACTGTTGTTGGGTCAGCAATCCCCAGCTGCCTGGTTGTGCCTGCCACTGGTTGGGCTCAGTTTGTGTCACCCACTGACATCGCCTGCCTGCAGATGGGCATGGTGCCTCCCATGTGGCTTTGACAGCATCATTCCCTACTTCTATGTCATCTATTTTGGAGTTTTGCTAGGTGGGCGTCTGCCTTTCACCCTGGGTTCAAACTTGGGAGCCATGCTGAAGGCCTCTCCATGCTGCAGTGCATCGAGAGCTGAGAGATGAGCATGCATGCAAACTGAAGTATGGTAGAGACTGGGACAAGTACTGCAGCATCGTAAGGCATCGTCTCATCCCCTTCCTGTACTAGGCAGCCTGCAAAGCTGTCTTTCCATGAAATCAATTTGATATGCCTGGGATGTCAAGCAAAAATATCTTCATCGTCGACGGCTGGTCCAGGCATAGAAGCAGTGGCCCATGTCAGAAGGTTTCTTCGAGTAATCTGCAAGTACCACCTCATGCTGTGATGTAAATGTGGCTTTTCTCAAAACTAGGCGCCAGGCAAAGGAAGTTCAGTTGATGCACTGCAAGCAGCTTCTGATGCCCCAAGGGTTGCTGCTGTGGGAGCAGCGCCTGCGGCTGCCAGCTGTCTGTTGGTCTTCTTCACTGAAGTTGGCCGAAGCGCACGCTTTGATCTGGGAGCATCCTGCAGCAGCAAATGCAGATGTGCATGCTGTAGGTGGTACATCACGCGGCAATGTGGCCCCTGAACCCACTCATGCAGCACCGCACAGCTGGCAAGCAATCACACCATCATCAGTGATGTGTAGGGCAAGCAGCCTGCAGTGCACGAGTTGTGCCATCACAAGCTGCGGTGCACTACTGCCTGCCAGTCCACTGAAGCTCCATTTCCATTTGCCTGCAGAGCTCTTGAGCAATGTTGTGCAGTGGCAAGCTCCTGTGGCAGCCAGGAGTCATGGACTTGCTTGTAAAACAAAGAAGTGCTGGCATGTCACCATTGAAAATCCCGAGAAACACTGCAGGCATAAGGAGGGGTGTGCTCACTATGCCTCCGAGCTGCTCATTGAGGCTGCTGCATATGCAGGAACCGGACCAAGACTCGATTAAATGTCCTTTTTATTTTTCTTGTAGGGCAGAACGACCCCATGGAGAGGGCCTTGGCGATCCACAGCAGCATGCCCTGGCTTGCCAACGGCAGCATGTAGCTAAGGATGACCCTCAGCCATCCTCTGTCAGCATTGCTCATGCCTTGATTGCTGCAGCTATGGGCCAGATTTGCAGCTCTGGCAATGCAGCCCAACCTGTAAATGAGGCCGCTGAGATGCCAGACAGCAAGCAGATGTACAGACACCTGGGGAAGCAGGCACTGTCCCCAGGCCTTGCAGCTGCGCAATTTGGAGGCGTGCCGTCCACCCTGCTGGATGAATGCGACCTGGCAGAGTTGGTATCCAAGGCTGTCAATGTGCGCAGCTTCACGCGTAGTGACACAGCTGCCCCTGAACGGGATTTCAGCCAGCGCCGCAGCCTTGGCATTCCCCGCACGCCTGCTGATGGCAGCAAGACAGGTGCGCCGCCTGCTCCCAGCAAATTTGCGCCCGCAGGCCCTGCTCACAGGGTGCAAAGGGGCATGGTCCATGCTTTTCAGCCGCTGAACCAAGCTGGCTTACAGCTGTGTTCTCAGGGCAGGTGAACAGCTGCCACCAGTTCACCAAGGCCTACTTGCAGACATTGTCCGTCCCCTGCCATATGCCAAAAGTGCAGTGCACAGCAGCTGATTGAGGGTGGTCACTGCATGGTGCTTGAAGAGTGTGGCTGACATCATACTAGAGTCATTCATGAAGGCCACTGGCATGCAGCAAGACGCTCTTCACAGCCCCTGCAGGCACCTCACCCCTGCCCGGGACCCCCGAGAGACTGATGAGCACAACAACTCGTCTGGCGCATGGGCACCTGCAGTCTGCCGATAGCTTCACAGCTGCCATGCCCCTGGGCAGCCAGGGCAGCCAGTCCCGCCTGCAGGCTGTGTCCCTGCCCCAGCCTGGAGCAGTGCCGGCATCTGCACAGCCTCAGGATGAGGCTGCGGTGTTGCTGGGACCGCGGCGGCGCAGCGTAGGCCTCCTGCCATCCCTTCACCAGCCAGGGCACGGCAGCGGCCCTTCCTTGGACCGCACATCTGCTGTGTCTGCATCGTCTGCAGGGTCCTCTGCTGCGCTGACAGCTGTGTCAACTGCTGGCATGGCGCTGCCGGAGCTGCAGGTGAGAGGTTTACCAACATGGGCTTGCTTGAGGTGCTGGACAACCTGACTGGCAGCCTGGCGCGGGCCATGCGGCAGCCCTTGTAAGCAAGGCAAGTCAAGCAGGCAGGGAGTGCCTCAAGCATGTGAGGACTGCCACTGAAGGCTGACAGCTGTGTCAAGTGTGCCTGGAGGCAGCTACCAGACCTGCGAACGACAGCTGATGCCCTGAGCAAAGCCGTGGCTGGTATTTAGCCGCGGCCAGATTGATGGATTGTGCAGCTGGCCTTGCAGCTGGCACACACCCCGCAGGCTGCTTGTGCACAGCAGGGCCGTGTGCATGTCCTCCACAGGTCCCGCGCTGTGCTGACGGCGCTTCAGCAGCCAGCATGCATCTGTCGGAGGTGCAGGTGACTATTATGCTGCAAAAACGGCAGAGAGGACAGATCTGGCCCTCTGGAGTCATGCACCTTTCACGAGCCGCTCTCTCTGTGGCAGTGACGCTGTCAGTCGTCAGGTTTCCACCAGAGGCGCAGGCTGGCGTACATTGCCTGCAACGCGCTGCAGGCTCGTGCCCGCCAAGTTCAGAGCATGTTTTGCTTCAAGCTATTGAACAGGTGTTGCCGACTCCAGACCTGCCACTGCCTCTGCAGGATCATGTTGAGGCACTGAAGGCAAAGCTGCTGGCTGCGGATGCCCGGCTGAATGAGCTGGAGAGCAGCAACAATGTCCTGCAGTCACAGAATCAGGTGACGGATGGCTGGCTGCACCTCTTTTCTACGCATGGGGGGTTTGACAAAGGCTTTGCGCCGAGCTGAGGCTCATGTGGTCTTCTGCACCCTCCCACAGCGCACTGTCCATCAGCCAGCAGTTGGAAAAGCTTTGCTTGCACCCACAGGCCCAACCAGCACGGAGGCTGGGCTCGCATGAGGCTGCTGCCAAGCATGACATGGCCGGAGGGGCAGATGCGCAACATGTTGCTGCCAGCAGCTGATGGCAGTCCGCTGTGCCGCTGCAGGTGTTGACCAGCAAGAGGGACTCTGCGGAGCTGGCCTGCAGGCGAGTCGGTGCAAGATACCTGGAGGTCAAGGCGCAGCTGTCCTCCATCACCACAGGGGAGACCAGTGGCCACCCTGAGGTGCGTGCTCAGTCGATAACAGCGCCCTCTGCTGGTAGGGCGACGAAAGGACTGCCACATGCTGTTGCTGGCAGACGTACGAAGGCAAGTGTGGTTCATCACCAGGCACCTCCAGGCATGGTGCAAGCGAGTGGAAAGCTTGCACAGCGGTCCACAGTGGCTGACCATGTGCACGATAGCAGCCTGCTGTGTGCATATATGTGGGCGCGGCAGCTCCCCATACATGATGGCAGAGGGCAAGAGCTGCTCAGGACTCCCCTTGGCAGCTGCCTGCCCATGACGACCATCAAAATGATCGTCGACTGCAATGGTGGCGTCCCTGATGGCAAAGGTCAACACTATGCAAGCACTGCAGCTAGACACCCAATTGCAAAGCGAGTGGAGCGCCCAGACCTTGCAGGTAGCATGTATCATGGTCAGTCATCAACCATGCATGTGCTTGGCTTCTTGCGGTGTGCACTGTAGGCAGCCACCTTGACAACAGCGGGCAAGGGCCTCGCGCCAGATGTGGCTCTGACAGATGGCAGAAGTGCCCATATGCTTGGCTTTTTGCTGTGTGCTGCAGGCGGAACCCTCAATTCTGCAGGTGCCTGGCCCACACCTGCTGGGGTGGCCACAGCCACCAGACATGCTGGCAGAGCCCCGCAAGGCCCACATGTGGGACTTTGTGCTGCAGGTGGCGACACTGATGGCAGAGGGTGACGAGCAGCGCCGCTGGAGCCGCGACCTGGGGCAGCGTGACCTGAAGACTGCCGCACTAGAGGCCATCTTGAAGGCCAACCCCCAGTGCAGCCTGCACGCCACCTGGGTGGGCATGGAGTACCAGCGCTGGACAGGCGTCAAAATGGGCGGCGAGGGCGGCATCCAGACGCTGTGAGGGGACCTGTGCTTGCAACTGAGGCAGAATGTCTCTCAGCACTTGGTCTGCGGGGCAGTACAGAGACGGTCAGATGCTGTGAGTGTGGGGGGAGGTGGACGGGACCTGGGCATAATCTGCTGCAAGCCCTAGGAGCTGGCTCTCATACAGGGAAAGCTCAGGCTGTGATCTCAGACACTGATTCAAGACTGCTGTTTCATGCGCATTGAGGACATGGTAAGGCGCAGAGCATCTGCACCAGTGCTGGACCCTGGTGGGCAAGGTTTGGGATTCTGGCCCGGCCTGAACGAATCACCCAATGCTGGCTCTCAATTTCATGGACTGAAGCTGCGCCGAAGCTGGCTTCAATTGCCTCCCGCCCCTTGGGGTACGGCGCACAGCTGGCTTGGGTCCTTTGAGCATGCACGCCTGATCGCTGGTGACCGCTGCTGCAGGGCGCTGCAAGGGGTGGGGCTGCAGAGGCTCCCGCAGGAGATTGGGGACCTGGCCCGGCTGCAAGTCCTGTGAGCCCCTTGCGATTGGAGTCACCCTGCGCCAGCCGAGGCTTGCACGCAGAATTACCGTGCTGGACTGGGTGCTAGGCTGTGCCCCACCCCTTGCCTGCATCCCCCACAGCGTTATCAACGGCGACAAGCGGGGGCTGGTTGTCTCAGTGGAGACAGACCACACCTTCTCACTGGCAGGGGCAGCATGAGTAGCTGCGCTACAGCAGATTGATCTGACTCTGTGGGCTGCATTCGTGCCTTCTCTGCCTGAGGCTCGGAAGACATCTGGTGCACCTGCTGGTTGACACAATGGCACAAAATGCTGCCCTGCTGGCATCAGCAGTATGCAATCTGACTGTGTGTGGCTGCTGCAGCATGCTGAGCCACAACAAGCTGGTCAGCATCCCCTACTCCATTTCTCAGTTGACCAGCCTCCATACCCTGACCCTGGACAACAACCAGATCACTTCAGCAGGCCTGCCGCAGGAGCTGTTCCGGTTGCCCGACTTGAAAGAGCTGTGGCTGCACAGCAACAGCCTGACCGTGCTACCAGACGCAGTGTCCCAGGCCCACAACCTTCAGGTGTGCCGCATGCACTGTTGCCTGGCACTGCTCATCATTGGTTCTGTGTCAGTGGATATCTGGGATGTACCTGACATGCCAGCCATGCTTGCCGCGCATCCTGGCTGTGTATACTGAGCAGCATGCGGCTGAGTCCGTGCGGACAGCAGCATCTGTGCTGAAGGATTTGCAGGCCAAAATATGCAGCACAGTGAATGCTCTCGTCGTCAAAACGTATCTCTGATGTGACTGGCGCTGCTGATCGACATCAATCAACCTGGATTGCACGTCTTGCTGCCGTTTGCAAGGCATGCAGTACGCCCACAAGCCTGGTCTGCCTTGCCGCAGAAGCTGCTGCTGAATGACAACCAGCTGAAGTTGCTTCCACCCGCCATCTGCCAACTACGACACCTGTCCACCCTCTGGCTGAGCAACAACAGCCTCAGAGAGCTGCCGCCAGGGCTGACGAGCCTGCGGCAGCTGCGACACTTGTAAGTCATGCATCTGGCCTGGCCACAGCATGCTGCAGAATGCCCTTGACCTGTCTCTGAATATCGTTTCAAGTGCCCTCCAGGCGGATAGATGGCAACCCTGGGCTGGCAGCAGCTGAGGATCAGCTGTAGGGATTAATCGGGTGCAGCAGAGTGAAAGCCAAGCTTAGAATGACGTGAAGTTAGAGGAATGACGTGAAGGAAACATCTGACGCAGCATCTGCTGATACAGCAGGCTCGCAAAACGGGATCAGATTTGCAGACAATGTCACTCAGTACAACAATCTCAGCTGTCAGCAGCTGATTATCAGCCACAGTG
Organism: Asterochloris erici; assembly: GCA_019693375.1. Classification (NCBI taxonomy): domain Eukaryota; kingdom Viridiplantae; phylum Chlorophyta; class Trebouxiophyceae; order Trebouxiales; family Trebouxiaceae; genus Asterochloris; species Asterochloris erici. Next base: position 855,764 of record JAAMXJ010000226.1, read on the forward strand.
CGTCAGCTACTGCAGCCTCAGATGGGCCTTCAGAAATTGCTTGCCACCGCTTCCGATATAGTTCCCATGACAGGGCAATACAGCATCCCACTCAAGTCCCAGGAGGCGCTCCAAAGCTGTCTTGTACTCCTCTGCACAGATGTCGGTGTCAGTCAGCAGTGCCATTCAGAGGCTGGATGCTAGTTAGTTGATGTGCAGCTCAGCTGCTGCAAATAAGAGAGATGAAGTCTCAGGCTGAGGGCGGACAGCAACGACCATTTGCGATTCACCTTTGTTTCCAATCATAAATCTGCAGGCACACAGATGCAGTTGAACATATCATCTGCAGCTTGTCAGCGGTTACAGCAGGCCTTGTATAAAAGCTCAATGCAGCGCACACCTTCTGTAGAACGGCAAGTACACTCGGTCCATGCCAAACTTCCACAGCTTCACATTGGACGAGGTTCCTTTGGGATAGGAGCTTGGGTAGTTCCAGACGAGGTCGGTGGCAATGAGCGTGCCAGAGGGGACATGCACAAACACCACCTGTAGCGACACAGGCCCACCTGAGGCAGGGCGAGGCCTGGACAGCCATGTCGTGACAGCAATCAGGGCGCAACCTCCACTGATTGCAGTGGGCTAACCCCCGCCTGACCTCATTGAAGAATGGTTTGTTGAGCACAGGGACATTTTCGTAGCCCAGGAAGACAGGCTCTATTTCTCCCAGCCATTCGGTTGGTGCCTTGTTGTCACGCGACAGCTCCGCGTTGTAAGGGATGTCTGTCAGCTTGGCCTGGCCGCCAGGACAGACATAGGATGTCGCATTCGGGTAGGCCTCAATCCACTGCAGCCAGCACGTACCTCCTTGCCCACTATTTGCTCAAGTTGGCACGCCAGGGCAAGCCAGCGCGCAGGGCAAGAGCTGCAGCTGTGGTAGGCCAGTTCGCAAGTTCAAAATCCTGCTGCTGCTGGTGCAGGCAAAGATGATGAGACCTCTGGAAAGCTCAGGTTGGTGGCTTGACCATGCTGCACTTGATGTGGCTCCCAGCTGACACGCCTACACCAGCATAAGCAGGACTTCAGAGCGTGCACACCCACCTGCTTAGCAAAAGAGACGTGCTCAAAGTTGGGACTGACAATATGTTGCACTTCCCCCAGGGCATCAACCGCAGCCTTCAGCTCTGGATCCAGGCCAACTGGGCTGTGAACCCAGAGGGACCCATCTGAGAGCTTAAGGATGGCTCCCCTGCCGTTGACATCAATGCTGCAGCATCAGACTGGTGTTTCATGAGTCGAAGGTCGCATGTACATGTGCAGCATGGCCCAGCCACCAGCCATGCTTTGGTGGAAGCAAGGGCCTTGCAAGCTATGGTTGCCATGAAGACAGCTGGTTGCAGTTTCTGTAGGTGCCAGGTCTTGCCTGTTCCAGATGAATGGGCGCTCAGCTCCCCAGACGCCCTGCCCATAGTCTGTGAGCACCTTGCCTGCAGACACAGGGGCTGGACTGCCGTCGTGTGATGGCTCAGCAGGCCACACACAGTTCTTCAGCAATCTCACCTGAAGTGTTGGTCCAGGTGGCAAACTTCTTGGCCTCCGTTTTCAGCGCGTCCGCAGTGCTGGCGGCCAAGGCTCTGGGAGACTGCAGATGAACAGTTGCAGGTTGCCCCTCATGCTGCATGGCCTGCCCCTTTCTGGATGATGCTTACGCTCTGATGCATTGCCTGCAGCTTCTGGCTTTGGCTGCACAGTCTAGGTTCTCTACAATCTGTGCGCTTGATCTCTGGCAGCTGCATGTATCTGTGAGCCTGACAGCTGCTTTGCCTCTGAATGTCTAAAGCAGCTTGCATTTCGATTAGAGAGCATGCTCCGAGATGCTCATCCAGCTCTGCTCACTGCCGGGTCAATAGCTGGTCAATGCACCTGTTTAAGACCATCATGCTGCGATCGACTGCCTCCCAGCTCGGTAGCAAGGCCCTCAGATCAGCGCTCGGGTCGTCTGGACGGTTCTTCACCAGTGTCAGCCTGCCTGATCTGCCCTACGATTATGGAGCTTTGGAGCCCCATATTCCTGCAGGTAGAAGCTTCATTGGCTGCTTTGTTGAAGAGCTGTGCAAGATTGCCCATTGATGCATGGTTGCATCCATGAGCCTGCACTCGTGCTGTGTGCTGTCTGCTGCAATATGCACTGGCACACCAGCTTGAGAGACTTCTGATTATCGTCATGCAGAAATCATGAAGCTGCACCATGGAGCGCATCACAAGACCTATGTCACCAACCTCAACAGCACCTATGAGCAGTACCAGAGCGCTGAATCCAAGACTGATGTTCCCAAGATGATCCAGCTGCAGCAGGCCATCAAATTCAATGGTGGAGGTTGGTCACAAATGCTTTCAGACAATTCCCAATGCACATCGCTGAGCAGGCTAGCATCCCTGCTGCTCTGCCGGTGCTCTTCAGAGAGCTGACTCTATGTGGAGTTTGCTGCTATACAGGGCACGTCAACCACAGCATTTTCTGGCAGAATTTGACTCCACCCAAGGTAGTCCTCTCCTCTGTGCTGATGCCAGCACCTGTGGTTAAGCAAGTTGTGGCTTGGCCTGAGACCTCTTGAGAGTTGTGCAATGAGCTCATCATGCGTGTGGTGACTGAACAGCCTGGATTCTGCTTAGGTATGCCTAAGACACCTGGAACGCCAACATGGTGTGTGCTGCCACCACTGAAGGACTATGAGCCACCCTCTGGACAGCTACAGAGGGCCATTGAGGAGGAATTTGGGTCCTTGGACAAGCTGACCACAAAGATAGATGATGCTGCAAAGGGCATTCAGGCAAGCTCTGCTGACTGCAATGACAGATATTGCCGGGAAGCACATGTCTGGGGGCTGCCCAGCGGCGTTGGTTGCCAACATGATGCTGCAAAGGGCATCCAGGCAAGCTCTGCTGACTGCAATGACAGATATTGCCGGGAAGCACATGTCTGGGGGTTGCAAAGGGCAGCCCCCAGGCACACTGCAGATACTGCCAGCAACGCAGACATCTGCTCGGTGATCAAGCGGCACTTGTATTTGTATTTTGATGCCTGGAGCATGACATGGATGCAGGGCAGCGGCTGGGCATGGCTGGGCTACAGTCCCACACAGAAGCGCTTAGTGGTGTCGGCAACGGCCAATCAGGACCCGCTTGTCACACAGGTGGGGTTGGTGCCCACACCATGATTGACAGGCTCTCCTGCTGTGCTCCTGCGCTCCGGGCTCCGATACTTCACGCTACCATGCAGGGGCTGCAGCCGCTGCTGGGATGCGATATGTGGGAGCACGCCATGTACTTGAGTAAGTCTAGACAACAGCAAGCATTGTACTGCGAGCAGATCCTGTGTGCCAGGTGCATGCTGAATCGCCATGCCCAGAACACTGACAATCAGAGCACAGAGTGTCTTGCCGCTGCAGAGTACCAGAACAGGAAGCCTGAGTACCTCAGCAATTTCTGGAAGGTTGTGAACTGGAAGGATGTCGGAGAACGATATGAGAAATTCACGTCTGGCTGATGCCTCAAGGGGACAGCAGTCATCAGAACCATCAGTCTGAAGTCACTCTTGCCTTGTGAATATGGATCAATTCAGTGTAAGTCGAACATGTGTTTGGATGAGCAAAATTGGGGGGCAGAATTACAGCTGCATGACTTCGGACGATTCGGCCAGGGGCCCAGAGGACATCATTGGTGGACGGCAGCAGAAAAGCACACGGCCAAGGATAGGGCTGCTGGGGTCAAGCTGGTCACCAGGCACAAGCTGCAGCTTGTTGCCGTCCGCTGTGAGGTAGTAATCCTTGATGTTGTCCACTGCGACGTCACGCTCCAAGACAAGCAGGCCTGGCCCTGAGAGGCGTTTGCGGTCCTCCCCGTTCTGCATCATTGCAGGTTGTTGGCTGCCAACCAGCGGACACATGCAGACTGCTGCAAAGCGATGAAGACTCTGCTTGCCAGGCCTGTGCAAACCAGCAACATCAAGGCACTTGTATGCGCTGGCAACCAGGCAGCCAGCTGCATGACAAGCAGGCTGGCAAGTCGACATGGTACGCTGCGCCTTACCCGTGCTTGCAGGGCCAGGGCTTCGACCTGAGCGCAGTCGAGCACGCTCAGCGCCACCGGGCGCTTTGCCAGCATCAGTGCATTCCAGGCTGGCAGAGCCTGCATGGGGTGAGCACTGTGTCAACAGGAGCTGTGATCTGCCAGTGGTTCAGCCTGGACCTGACCTGCCTGGACAGGTGCTGTGGTTTACAAATCTCGCAGGCTGCCCAGCAAACAAGCCAACAAACATCATAGGGGCCCCATACTCCCTTAAAGCCAAGGAGACAGATCAGCTCACCATCCAGGTCTGTTCGCCGTCCGACGCGGGCACCTTGAAGGTGCTGAAGGCGCCCCGCCGGCTGCTGGAGGGGGCAGCCTGCACGTCTGAGGGCGCGGCCCCGGTCAGGGCGCCAGCCACTGCGATGGGGGCATACCCAATCTCTTCCTGGGTCAGCCTGATGACCTCCAGGTGGGCGGTGGGGAGGGCCTCGGCCTTGGCCACTGCCTCCTCTGCTTGGGTCACCAGCAGGCGCTCCTGCAGCCGGGCCATGGCTGGGCTGAGTTGGCAGCCAGAGCAGCTGGGCCTGGCAAGTGCTGGTGCAAGAGAGCGGACTTGCAAGAGTTGGGGGCAGCTGAGGCTGGTCTTGAGCAGCAGGCAGACGCCCTGCACACTGAGAGGGGCATCGTGAAAGGCAGAACACCCTCCATGAGCTGGCTCCCTGCCCACTTGGGGCCTCACCAGGCGCTTCTGCAGCAGGAGAGGGCTTGAAGCAATGTGCAGCTCAAGGGGCTGGTGGAGGCTGGCTTGACACTGCCTGAGCCTGACACTGGACCTGGCCTGGGCATCAGAGGAGGCACTCCTGCAGCAGCTGGGGCACAGACCTGGCTGCTGAGGCAGGGGTCAGGCAGCAGAGCTGGCATTGGCACAGCAGACCGGGTGCCCCTGCAGAAGCCAGGAGCTCAGACCAGCATTGGTCCTGGCTGGCTGCAAACAGGTAGCTGGGGGGGCAGCACACAGTGCAGCAGCACAGCAAAGCACTTGGGGCACCAGAGGAGCTGTATGTGGGACTGCCTTGTGGTGTAGACTGGGGCGACTGCAATGCAGCAAGCACAGCAGATGTGTGCAGGGTCGACGTGCCAACACCCGCAGCTGGCTGCCAATGTACAGCAGCAGTGCTGCACTGGTGCAAGCTGTGTCAGGCTGCTAGCTGCTGATATGCGCACCAGTGCCTCTCTGGCCTTGTCAGTGGCGGCCACCTGAAGGCCCCTCTTAATGGCAGCCTCCTTCTCAGGCAGCTTGCGGGTCTCCAGCGCCTGCAGCATTTGCAACCAGCAGTGAAGCGCAGCTGCATCAACAGCGCAGGCAGAACAACAGCGGGCAAAGCTGGCCATTCAAGCGTGGTCTGGCCCACTATGGTCCGGCCCGGCCGCAAGAAGCATGGATTTAGCATGCCATTCCGACCATGGCAGCTCTGTAAGGCGCACATGAGTCGCCGGCCTCTTTGTGGTGTGAAGCTACGTCATCCCTGGCGCTAGAGCTGGTGGACATGGCAGCCTCACATCTCAGGACATGTTGAACACATGCCATGCAGAGCAATCATGCAGGAAGAGATCATGACACTGAGCAGCAGTTCTGGCCTCACATCTCTGTAGAACTTGTAGGCCACACAGTCTGCAGGGGCGGAGCTGAAGCCATCCTTGAGGCCCCCGCGTCGCTCATAGTCCTTCATGGCACGCGCCAGCAGGACGGCCCCCTGCATAGGCAGCAAGCCTGAGAGACTGTAAGCCTCTGAGGGAAGGCTGGTAGCTGGGTGCGCAATAAAGCTGTGCAAGGGTGTCACCATACCACCACCATAGGGGGTGCACTTGCCCTGGAAAGAGACCAGGAAACAAGAGCAAACAAGTGCCATGCTGCATTGCGCTGTGCAGGTCAAGGCGTGGTCAACTTGCTCTCAGCCACACAAAGAGGTAGGCACTATCAAGCATGCTTCCAGGCCGCAGATGCACATCGCGAAAATGCGCGTATGTGCATTATGGCTTTGTTGGCTTCATAGCTGACGACAGCCCCCGTGCCCTCAAGCACCACAGCAGCCGGGCTGCAGGTAAAATAGCCCAGGCCATCAAGCGCAGCAGCAGCCGGGAAGGTGCAAGAGAAGCCCCCAGGCAGGCATGAGCCAGGCCCGTGCAGCTGCCTCCTCGACCTGCTCACCGCCTGGTCTGCCTGCTCGTCCACCATGTAGTTGACTGCAGCGATGCGGTGGTCCGCAGGGAGGAAGCGCATCTGGTACAACAGGTCGGCGCCCTCCTCTGCATCGAAGTAGGCCAGGCGCTCAGGGGGCACAGCACCCCCAGACGCCAGGGAGTCATAGACGTTCATGGCGACCTGCAGGGCAGATGGGTGGACAAGTTGTGGTGGGGCGCAGATGGAAGAATTGTTGTGGACGCGCCCAGGTTGGTGAAGGACCCCAGAAGCCGGGGGCACAGCGCCCCCGGAGGGGAGTGAGTCGCACCTGTCAATGGCCAGTGCTCGTAGCCCAGCAGGGTAAGGATCTATGGCACCACTGAAGCGTTTCTGCGAGCTCACTCATTCAGCTGAACTCTGGCATGAACTCGAGGCTGGGTGCGGGCAGGCAGACGGCTGCCAGCAAGATGCTGCCATCCGGTCCAGAACCTGATTGCCTGCAATGCTGACAGCACACCACCTCGCACATGTCTCACTGCTCCTAGCCTCACTTGCCACCCAGCCGCTGAGTCTCCTTCCACTGGTCCTGCACCGGCAGCTCCACTCCCATCTTCTCATGAGGCAGACTCCCATACCTACGAGCCACAAGCGACCATGACCGTGAACTGACCTGCCACTTGTCCTGCACCCGCCGCTCCATCCCAGTCTCCTGCTCAATCAGGTTGCTGTCGAACCCCAAGCGCTGCAGCCGTGGCAGGAAACGCGCCAGGTCATGCCAGTGCCCTGTGCCCTGACGCAGGTTGCCCAACATCTGCTGGGGGTCGCCTGCCTGCCCCTCTGCTGCCTGGGGCGTGGCCTCTTCGGCATCCATGAAGCCGGGGGGTGGCCTGTAGCAAGGAGAGACAGCTTCAGTACAGATGCAGCTGCCTGGTTGAAGTTATCTTGCCTGCCCCTCTGCTGCTTGAGGGGTCGTCTCTTCAGCCCCCAAGCAGCGTGCAGCAGCCTGCAACCGTGAGCGAGAAGCAGTGGCAGATTGCTTGGCTCTGGGTCACCTGGCTGGAGAGTGGCGTTGCATGCAAGCGTGCTTGCAGGCGACGGCCTGCAGCAACAGACCGCAGCAACAGGAGGTATGTGGAAAGAAAATGACATTATCAGCGCCAGGTCAGCCAGGAGGCGGCCTGCGGCAGAGAGAGACAGATTCAGATGCAAGGGTTTGCCGCGATGCTGCCCAGGACACCTTGTGATGGTCAGCAGCAGAGGAGCTATTGCAGCGCAGAGCTCACAAGCCTGCCCTCGCATCGTTGAAGCCTGCTGGCAGCCTGCAGAAAAGTGAGATGGCTCTGTTTCTGTGACCATGTCCATGAAGGTTTCATGGGAGGAGCAAGACCTGAAAGAAGAGGCTGGCATCAGCCAGGCTGCCAACACTGGACAAGCAACAGCTCTACTTTGCAGGATCTGACGGTATATGGGGATAGGACAGTAATCCCTGGCGCACATAGTCCAGGGCTGCCTGATTCAATCAGAGTCCGCTTGGCCGGGCCTGAAGTTGACCCACCATGCCTTGCGGCCAAAACGCAGTGTAGCAGCCAGCTAGGCATGCTGGTATTAGCATGGGCTACCACACCTGAAGCTGCTGATAGGCACGTTGCCGCCTCCAGGCATGCTCAGTCCAGCCTGCCCAAGCTTCTGGGGCTGGTGCTCCTGCCCTGGAATAACAAGCCGCTGGTTCTGGGTGCTGCGGTTCTGGTTATGGTTGCCTCCATTGTTGCCCCTGCCTGGAATAAACAGGCCACCTCTGTCACCTCCTGAGCCACCTCCTCGGCACATAGTTGCCTTCCGGCCAGCATGCAGCCTCCTCAGCGCGCATGAGCACGGATGCTGTAGAAACAACCCTGTCTGCATGGCGGCGTTGCAGGCCAAGAATGCAGTCGGTTCAAAATTTGTTGGTGCAATCAAGGTTGACCAGGCTGGCGCATGGCATCTTATTAAACGTCAGATCAAACAGTGCACAGCTGCCTGGGCACAGTACAATAGCAGGTGCACAGGCAGCCACTGGACTTGGGACCGACGAGTGCTCTCACGACGAGTTGCTGCAGCAGCCCAGCTTGATCCACTGCGGCTGCCTGACAAACCAGGCAGCTGCAACATGCACAGTGGCAGCCTGAATTGCAGGTTCAGGTGGCAGCCTGACACCCATGCCACAGCGAGGCAGCGCTGCAGAAAGCACCTTGGAGGCTGCCTCCATGCGATGACCGCGCCTGGCAGACAGCCTGCTTCCAAGGAGCAGACACCTGCTCAGCCTACTGTCCTCACCAGCTTTTCTGACGTCGATGAGTTGCCATGCGGCCCTGAGATGCCCGGCCCCAGCACACCTGCTTTCAGCACATCGATGCAGCCCTTGGAGCCCCCGAGGAGCACAGGTGTTGCTTTCAACCTGCTATTTGCGCTGCCAATGCACATCTTCCCTGCAACAGGCAGAATCCTCTGCAACAGCTGCTGCCCTTGGGATAGTTGTCAACAGCATGCACCTTGCATGTCCAGGACATGTGTACGAGTTGCCAAGAGATGAAGTCGACAGCCATGTCTGCACTGCAGCATCAGCAATGAGGTCTGGCTTCGCCCTGTCAGAGTCACCTTCCACTCTATCTTGGCTATGTGCTGGTCAAGTGTGGCCCGACCAGGGTGCCAGTGGCTCTGGGCTTGCAGGACTACCTTTTGGAGCTTTTTGCAGGCTGTGCTGACACGCAGGTCACCGATCTGCCCTGCAGGTCAGGAGCAAGCCATTCAAGGGGCCAGCGGCAGCTCCGGCAGCAGCTCTGGGACACACTGGCAGGAGCTACTAGCCTCGCCAGAGCCCGAGTCCTTTGGCGGGCGGGCCAAGAGCGCCTCCGATGCCGGTGTGCTGCGCAGGAAGGGGCACCTCAAGGAGCAGGACCTGTTCATTGAGTTCCTGCTGCAGATGCACACCACCCACACCAGCGAGGAGGTCAGCTCAGGTGGCATCTTTTCAGCTGCATTGCTGCCGGACCTGGCAGCAGGCTTCATGCGCACCACCCACGCCAGTGACGATGCATAACACCAGCGAGGTGGGCCAGCAGGTCAGCACAACTGCCTAGATGGCATGCTGCACTGTGCAAGGCTCAAGGCAGACCATACCAGCAAGCAGATCAAGTGGCTGTTGGGGGCGTGGATGCTACCACAGCTACTGCGCACACATCCTGCATCTGCAGAGGCTGGCTGCATATTTCATGACTGCTGCCTTCAGCAGAGGCTTGACACACTCGACACACCAGCGTGGAGGTGACAGGGCTACCGACACCTTGGCCCACAACTGAATTGTTCACATCTGCAGAGGGTCTCATTGATGCAGGATCTACAGCACTGGGAGACAGAGCACCTCCAGCTTGGCAAGCCCTGCGCCCTCCAGATTTGTTCTCCAAAGCTGCGCCACATCACAGGTCCCTCCCCTGCAGGTCATGCAGAAGATGGAGCGCTGGATCGTGGAGCACCGGCAGGATCCGCGCCAGAGCCGCCTGCGGCGCATGGTCCCCAGCGTGGGGTCCTTCTTCACGCCCCTGCGGCTGGTGGAGGCCTTCCGCGAGTACGACGAGCACTTTGCGCTGTCACGTCGGCGCTATGTGCCGCCCAACTTTGCTGAGATGCGGCACGTCCTCAACATCGCCCAGGTGATGTTGTCTCGGTGCTTTGTTTTGAGACGGGCACTCTTGCTGGATGGCTCTGGGCTGGCTGCCTGCATGCGCACCTCTGCCAAGATGCAGCATGTCTTTCACCCAAGACGCTTTTGCCGGAAAGTTTTGCGCCACTGTAACAGAAGTGCATGGGCCTTTGGTGGCATATGGGACATGCTGAACATTGCTCAGGTGAATGGATAGTCGACATGCGTGTAGAATGCCCAGGTGGCTAGGCTGGGTGCCATCACGTCTTGCTGCAGCCTGCACTTCCAACCCTGCGCTTTTGCAGCGGCTCAACGCACCCGACTTCCAGCATGTTCTCAACATCGCTCTGCTGACAAACTGTCCCCAGCTTGGGCCTGCATGCAACACTCAACTGCAAATAGGCTTGCAGACTATGCAGGCCTGGACAGCAAAGTGACATGCCTGTTGGCACAGATGGAGCTGCGCTGGCAAGCGTGTGTTGGCCCCCCTTCAAAGTGCCACCCTCTGCCTTCTGGTAGCACTGCCAAGCAGAGCATTCCCCAAAGACCAGTCTGCTGCGTCCAGGTGCACGCGTCAGCCCACAAGCTGAAGCTAATCACCTTTGATGCTGACGGCACCCTGTACGCCGACGGCACCCACATGGAAGCAGACAATCAGATGATCAGCCACATCATCAGCCTCATGCGCAGCAATGTGCATGTGGCAATTGTCACAGCCGCCGGGTGAGTAGGGCTCCTAGGGCGGTACCTCAGGGCAGTAGCGCAGTGCATGCTCACAGGCTGCTGCTGGCACAGGTCAACACAGAGGTTCTGTGCATACATTGCAGACAATCTTCACGCCTGCTTGTCCACAGGGCCCCCAGTGCATGTGGCCATTGTCATAGCTGCGGGGTGAGGTTTGCCTGTGGGAGCGCCGATGCAAACTGTGGCTGTTATGCTTTGGAGCCGCCCTTCTTGCATTCTGTCAGGCTGCAATCGGCTGACACTTAGTGAGGTGCGGCCCTGTTGTTCTCATCTGGTCATTGCATGAGCCCCTGTCTGTGAAACGCATACCTTCAGTGGGGCAGCTTGAAGGATTGCACCTCTGCCCGCTGCTGCTTGTCTGTGGCAGGCAGCAACCACAGCAAAGTATAGCCGGAATGCTTGTGGTGTGTCTTTCCCCCCAGGCTGACGATTGGGTCTCATGACTATGAGCATGCAGGGCTGGCTGATTGCCTGAAGGCCTTGACTCCCAAGCCTGGCTGTGCAGCACAGGGCTGCCCTCACTGACAGGGTCACACTCGTGCTGCAGGTATCCTGGGCAGGCAGAACGCTTTGAGCAGCGCCTGCAGGGGCTGACTGCCAAGTTCCGCAACCTGCACCTGGCGCCACGCATCACCAACAGGTCCTTCCTGCCTGGAGGGATCAAACTCTCTCACGAGTGTGCACAGCTGGTGGTGCAGTTGCCTTCCTTGTTGCTGACTTGAAGCCTGGATCACCCTCAGTGGAAGCAACAGTCAACAGGCGTGCTTCAAGTGCCCATAGACATGGGCTCCTCCAGCGATGTACCTGAACCCAGCATGCTGTTGATGGCCATGAGGCCCTTGAGGTCTGACTCTGGGACATCTGAACTCAGTCCCCTGAACCCTGCCCTCACAGGTTCCATGTGGTGGGTGGTGAGTGCAACTACCTCCTGCGAGTGGACAGCAAGACCGGGCACCTGGCCTTTGTGCCCGATTGCGAGTGGAAGTCACCCTACATGATGCGATGGTCTGAGGGGGATATTCAGGGCCTGCTGCGGGGGGCAGAGCGCGTGCTCATGGAAACCGCCAACAGGCTGCGTCTGCCTGTCAAGGTGGGGATGCCATTTCTGGAGGAGTCAGCAAAGACCTGGTTTGCTGGTCTTTCAGGCACTACAGCAACGCGCTTGTTTGCTGAGTGGTTATTTGCACACTACGAGAGGTGCTGAGGCTAGCAGTTAGAGTATGTTTGTGGAAGCTGCCACAGGCTATGCCTGCCTGTCAGGGCGTCCATGCTGAGTGGATGTGCCTGCTGCCCCAGATTTCACACAGTCTGGGAGAACGCTCCTGAGAGCCTGTGAGGTGACTGCTGATCTGCCCCTCCTTGTGCACCGCCGTGCAGCACATTGTGCGGAAGGAACGGGCAGTGGGCATCATCCCTGGAGCCCCCACTATCTATGAAGTCCTGGAGGAGATGGCCATCACTGTTCAGCAGCAGCTGCTGGATCAGAAATTGCCCTTCTGCGCCTTCAATGGGTGAATACATGATCGCCTGCCCTGCTATTCTCTGGTGGCTGTCAGTGATGGCAGTGGGTGATGGCTGTCAGCATAACACCACAGGATCCCTTTCTGCCATCTTGATGCCATGCCTCAGCAACGCATTGCAGCAAGCCAAGGTTGGCAGAGGAATCTGCTTGCAGATCTGGGCCTGCCCTGCCACGCCTGCCTGTGCCCTGCTACACCCTGCAGCTGTGTGCTTGTGCAAGGCTTGCTTGTTCCTACCTGCGGTGCTGTGCATTTGTGCAGAGGTGGGGACGTCTTTGTTGACGTGGGCAACAAGAGCCTGGGCCTGGAGGCGTTGATGCGCTACCTCAACGTGGATCCTGAGGAGGTGTGGACATTAGCGGCTTGTCTATGCTCCATCGAAGCACGACAATGCTGCTTAAAAGCTTCTGACTGGCCCAGAATTCTCTTGGCAAGGGCCTTCGCTGTGCCCAGATCACACTGACTTGAATGAGTGCTTGGTGTGTCAAAGACGAGCAGACGTCGAGATGCCTTCTGGCTGCAGGCGCTGCATGTCGGCGACAGGTTCACGCAGTCTGGTAATGATGTTGCCACAAGGGACTGCTGCTCCATCCTGTGGGTGGCCAACCCTCTGGAGACTGATTTCTTTGTTGAGGTGCGGAAGGAGTTAGCTTTCCTGCCTTATCTTGTGGCCTGCAGTAGAGCCTGCTGACCTCTGTGTTTTGTGAGCCGCAGATGTTGCTTCAAGACGTTCAGAAATATCGCTCCCAGCCATATTTGGAATGACAAAAAGCAACTGCTGAAACTGTGTGTCAGACAGAAGCTTCTGATAGTGCCCAGTGCCTTGACCACCCGTTGGATACTCCCTCCCCTTGAATTTCACAATTTGCATGCATTTGGTTTTCATATCACTTTTACAGCTAGCTGACACCCCCAGCCTGCTCAGATACAAAGCAGGCAATCTCCTTTGCAAGGTCATCAGCTTGTTGCTGTGTTTGGGCCTCGGCATACACTCGCACCACATCCTCTGTTCCACTTGGTCTGACAAAGGACCGCCCTGCAGCAGGAGGCAATGTTGGAGGTCTCAAATGGCAGTGCAGCAGCTGGAAGGTCCACAAAGACACTCATCAGCCGTCAGACATCACCTGCTCGGCAATGTTGTTGGCGCACGGAATCTGCTGGGGGCAGCCTCACCTGAAGGGACCACCTCTACTGCCTGGTCGATGGAGGCCTGCAGCCCCTCTGGCTGCACAACCTTCCGCTCCGCATCCGTAGTCCTGACTACAGCTCTGTCCGCCACCTGCAGCTGCGCATGAGGCGCCTCGAGGCTTTTGAAGAGGGTGGCCACTAGTACTACAAAACAATGGGGATACTGGTGATGCATGAGTAAGGGCCACTGGTGCAGCACGCTTTTGTGCGCATCAAGGAGGCTGCTTCCCTGCCATTTGTACGCCCCCAGGAGCAGAGCAAAGCCATGCGGCCACAGAAACCCAACAATGCGGCCCCTGCAGCTCCGTAACCTGCAGTTGAGCAGCCATTAGGCGGCTCAGTCGGTCCATCCCTATCTGCCAACCCTGTGATGCTGCAGAGGTTTCAAGCAGCTGCTTCCCCAAGATCACCTGAACTTTGAGCTGCCGGCTTGGCAGGTCAGTGTATAGAGCTGCCCACTGCTGCATGCTCCAGCTCTTGCGCCAAAGGGCCACCTCCACCAGGAGCAGGCCTGAGATGGCGTCCCCAACTGCCTGGTTGACCATCTGGCCCAGAAGCAGGAGGTCAGCTGCTGCTGGGGAGGTGCTGGCTGCCTGCACCCAGACACTGCAGATGTGATGGAATGCGACTGTAACATGTGACAGGTGTGCGAGCTCCGCGGTGGAGTTGTCAGCATGCTGTCCGCCTGCAGGCAAGCACCAAGCTTGATGTGTGGTGTGCTGCCGATGCCATTTCCATCTTTGCCCGGGTACCTGCACAGGCAGAGCTGATGCTTTGCCAGCTGTAGGGACTTGCTGCAGGTGTGCAGGTTCCGCCCGGGGCCTGCACTGCCTGTGCGCAAGTTGGAAACGAAGGCAGCAGGTCAGACGCAACTCCTGCTCCAGGTGCTGCTGTGTTCCAGCTCCACTTTCCTCCACCAGCTGATGTGCGGCTGCATGACGGGGTCCCAGATCACCTCCTGCAGCCGCTGCAGCAGCTTCTCCTGGAAGAGCACAGTCCCATGCCCATTCGCCTCAAAGTAGATGCCGATGTCAAACTTCTCTGCTGCGCCATGGAGGTGCTTGACCCCTGTGGGGGTGCAGGCCACTGCCAGGCCGAGCGTGTCTGTGATGAAGCGTGTGCCAGCACCATTGGCATATGCGGTCTGCACCATGCCCACCTGCAGGGGCGCTCCCGTTCAGCATGCAGCAGACTGCAGCTGTGCAGGGCAGTCACATGCCATCCAAGCACATGGCCCTGGCAGCACACGGGGCACGTGGCGAGAACTCCTGGTGGCTGCCTGAGCCCTCAGCGAGCCAGCTGGAAATGCAGCCAGCTTTCCCTTGTCGCTGCATCTTATTGCTGCAACCACCACGCTGCAATGCCTTGCAGCAGACGGCCAGCACAGCTAGTTCTCTGATGAAGACAGCCCCCAAGGATGCAAGGTGTCGCACTGAAGTGCCAGGCAGCAGGCACTGTCTTTAACAACAAGCACGGCTCACTTTCGGGCGCAAAAAGCTCTGGGGCAGGTCCTGGGCCAGGTCATGGATGAGCAGTGCAGCCAGGACAGCAATCCTGTCACCGTCAAACAGGTGCAGGCCACTGTCTGACTGCGAGAAGTACACAAGGCGGTCGGCATCCCCGTCAATGCTCGCACACCTGCAACAGGCAGCAAGTGGGCCTGCTTCCACAGCATGAGATTTCTGGCCCTGCAGGTGCATGCCTGCAGGCATACACAGGGCTGGGAGAGGCCACACCCGCAGCATTGGCCCGCCTGCTGGCTGCAGCTACGCAGCGGCCGGTGAGTCCCCATGCATGTTGACCTGGCCTCTGCCTGGGTCAGCGCCTCCCTGGGGAAGCCTGCCGGCACCTCCCGCTCCTTCTGCACAAAGTCTGCCCCGCAGTCGCCATTCAGCTCCCCATCCCCCGTGGCATGCAGACGCATCTGCAGCCCGCTGCGCGCCAGGCGCAGTTGCAGCCGCTGCAACTTGAGGCCTCCCACGCCATTGGCGCAGTCCACATGGACCACCTGTGCAGAGCACACACCATCATGTCAGTACAGCTTTGCCATGGTCCTACTTGTGCAGGAGGTGCAGGGTTGCAGGCAAGTGCCATGGCGTGAGCCACACGAGTGTCACTGCTGCGAGCAGCAACCGGTGGGACTGCGTCACTCTCCTAGGCTTCTGTCTCACCAGCTGGCAGCATGAGGGTGCAGCACTCAGAGACTTGTCACCAGCAGGCTCTGCTGAATACCATGCCCATTCAGCTCACTCCATCAGCGGCTCCCGGGTGGTTCTTGACCAGCAGTGCAAAACTGGACGCCAGGGTCTCAAAGTACGCCTCCTCTGTGGCAGCCCGGCCTAAGTTTGTTTGCTGCACCATCCAGTGCAGCTGGGGGGTGGTCAGCAGGCCCAGCTGGCAAGCTTCTGCCCCCAGGGCCTGCATGCAGGCGGCAGCAGAGCTGACTGATGCTGCTGCTATGCATGCAGCGCACCACCATCGGCATTGGGACTGGCAGTGGATGCTGCTGGCAGATGAGATCCAAACCTATGTGCGGCTGTACGATGGCAGGGTGATCAGCGAGCGCCACAAGCCAAACAAAGCTGCTGCCAGTGCCCACAATGGGGGTTGTCTCTCTCAGCTCGCCTGCACACCGGCCACTGCTGCTGCCATCAGGGGTCCTGCGCTGGCGCGTGTGTCATGAGCCAGCAAGATGCGTGCAGGTCCTGCACTGCAGCGCAGTGCTGAGCATCAGGCCTGTTGTCCAGCTGTGGGTGCAGGCTTTGCTGGCGTTGACAACGACCCGCATGAGGCTTCGACTGCTTGCTTGCTTGGGGATCACGGCCAATCAGCACATCAGCAGGGCATGGCGCAGGCAAGACAGCTCGCTTCACAATGTGATCTCAGAACAGCGCTTCTGCCCCACCTATGGCAATGTGCTCCTGCCGAAGAAGTGCCTGCATCAGCTGCTCCACACTGTCGCTGCCAGCCAGTTCATCAGCATGTACCTGCAGTCTTATAGCAGCGTCAATCAAGCACAGCGCCCTGCCTGTGCTGCCGCAGGACGCTGCTTCATCATGGCCCTCCCAGAATGCACACTGGCAGCAACTTGCACAATGTCAAGCATTTGTCTGCAACACCACCCACCTCCCACGCCTGGCTGAGCATTCTGCCTGAGGGGTCCACCAGCTTCACACCATTGTCCCTTGCAGGATTGTGGGATGCTGTGATGCAGATACCTGTTGCCTTGGCCAGCTGCATGCTGCGAGCAGCCATAAGGAGACCACATCTGCACCAGAGGTCAGCCTCTTGGGATCAGGGTCGTGACTGCCCCTGCTTTGCATCAATGCGTTGCACCTGCCTGAAGACTGTTGCAGGCAGCAGGCCAGCCGCAGCTCGGAAGCCTGCTGTGCCATACGAGGGAGTGAATCCCTGAGCCTTGGGGTATTGCTGGCTTGCTTGGGCTACCTGATCAAGAGCACCCATGAAATCCTAGGTCAATGGCGAACTTTGACCAGACTGATTGATGTCCTGCCACGCTGGCTGCATGCTGACCATCTTTGCTCCTTGCTCCCATCTTGTGGTGCTAACAGGTGGACCAGCCAGGTGTTGCAGACCAAGCTCAGCAAAGCGAGGGGCTCACAGTGCAATTTTTGCCCCAAACTCTGCACAGAAGGGGGGCCACAGTGTATCTAGTGCAGCAATGAGACCCCAAAGAGTGGAGCCAGGCCCTGGCCAGGAAAGCTGCTGGGACTACCCCCGACCGCCAAAGCTGGAGAAATCAGATGCCCATCTTGTGGGGGTGCTGAATGGCAAGGTAAGCAAAGACTGCTACTATATACTGCTGCCTGAACCAACACCAATTTACAACCAACCTGCAGAAGCTGTTTGACACAAAGGCAGCCTGGGCTGTCAAGGAGACCTCTCACCCCCCCACGTTTTACATTCCTGCTGAGGACATTGACATGAAGCAGCTGCAGCCCTCTGGCGCCCGCAGCACCTTCTGCGAGTGGAAAGGCAGGCAGGTTGTGGCTGCATGCGTCAGTCAGCCGGCATCAATCAGTCAACCTGTGCAGCTGCGTCCCCATGCCTTCCGACAATTTGAATTGTCATGCAAGTCCCGAGAAGCACCAGGCTGCTGGCATGCAGTCTTGGGCTGTCCGCCACATTCTGCAGGCCTGCACAAAGGTCTTGCAATGGCCTGTTAACAGGGAGCACACTTGTTGAGGAGCACACCCAGCTCATGAGCTCTGAAGGTCCGCAGCACCTGTCCACAGAGCCGTCAGGAACTCTGCTGGTGACTGCAGTGCGGCCTACTTTGATGCACCAGGCAGGCCCTCCATCGCCTGGACATACAAGGACCCCAGCCGCAGCTTCCGACCCATCAAAGACCACCTGGCGTTTTATGCAGGTGGGCATCTGCCTCTGGCACTCAGCCGCGTGGCTGGCTGCAGCTGCTGATTGAGGTGCCCAGCCCTGGGACTAGCCTCTGCTTGCTGCGAATGGAATCTGTGCAGGTGCTGTGACAGGAATGTGTTGTCATTCAAGCTGAAACGCGGTGCTCTGTATATCAGTAATCATGGTCGTGGGGATGCACACAGAGCTGATATGGTGTGCATCAACGTTGCTGACATCTGGGTGCTCTGGCTGTGCAGGAAAGCTGGACCAAGCCACAGTGGATGGCGAGGTTGTCAAGATGCAGGTACAGTCAGAGTGTTGAACTGCCTGGGCTCCTGCCAGCAAGCAGGGAGCAGTGGTCTTACCTGATGCCTGTCTTTGAATACAGCCCGGCGACTTCTATGGTGGATGGCAGTACAGCAAGGTGAGAGTCCGCTCCTGTTGTGGCAGGCAAGCAGCATACCAGTCAGCCTCACTTGTCTTGTCTGGTGCTGTGCAGGTGGTGGGGCCTTTCAAAGGAGACCCTGGCACCTGGGGATGGTGAAGCATCTACCCTCAGCATTCAGACCTCCCTCTTGCACAGCACTCCACTTCCTGCTCCAGTCTTTCTTGCGCTCTTCGTCAGAAGCATTTGCAAGCACAGGGTTCTGCAGCCCAAGGCAACATGCAGGCTGCAGAACAAACTATGAAGAACCAACTCTCTTCACCACATGCCCCATGGATGGTCTTTGGTTACATCCTGCGCATCATGAACTGCATCATCAGCAAGATTCTCATTGCTACCTGGCAGCACATACACATAGTGAATTGCTACCTCGTCAGGAGGGGAAAAAGGGTCCATCTGTCTGACTGACAGGGCGCAACAGCACTTGCAAGGCTTCACTCGCCACCTTCAGCCGTACATCCAGCCTGTTATTGCCCACCGGATGGGAGCTCAAGTCAAGATGTGCAGTAGAGGGAGTTCTGAGCTGCTTGACGTCGGCAAGCTGGACCATACTGCAGCAGCCTGGTGCACTCAGCCATTTCTTGGTCTACCACCAGCTCTATCCAGAGTCATCTCTTGAGGGAGTTGCACGTTGCTCAGCTGCAAATTCATGCAAAGAAATGATAAACTTTGATTTATCAATGGCATTTGCTTCTCCTTCTTGGAATTTGCTTTCTGTCGCTCTGCATGACATCGATCATGCAGCACATGAGAGTGCAGCAGCATGCACGCCCCGCTGCTCACCATGTGCAGATGCAGCAGACCTGGAGGCATGCCACAGCATTTTGCTGTGTCCAATCCTGCAGAATGCCCTCCAGGCAAGCTCGGCTGCGATTGCTCTCTCATGCTGCATCCAGTTTGGCACATCCCTCGGACTCCGCCAAGCAGCCTCCTGGAGCCTCTGTCAAGAAGACAGTGCGGGCAGCTAAGCGCCAGCTGAAGAAGATGGACGGCCTTTGGGGCCGCTTCCTGCCAATGGTCACATTGTGAGTCCAGTGTGTTGCTGCCTGTGCCTGTTGCCATTGCTGTCAACACACATTGTCGTCTGACGCTGCAGGTTCTTCTGCATGTCTTTCATCAATACAATTTTGGATAGGTGAGCCAGAGCCTCCTGTGATGCTGCGTGTCTGCTCCTGCCTGTCTGCCAATGCCTGAGCTGTCATCCTCAAATCTGCAGCCTGGCCAACTCTCTAGTGATCACAGCACCAGGAGGCGGCACTGAGGTCATCCCATTTCTGACAGGCAAGCACACACTGCTGCGCCTGAGGAGTTCAACCTCAGCACTATTCCGAGCCACCCTGCACTTGTGACTTGCACCTGCACAATGCAGTCTCTGGCGGCCTCCTGCGGGCAGGGATACGCGCATAGCTGCCCTGCACCTGTCCTGTGCTGCCCCTCGACCAGTAGTAGCTCCCGCCTGCCCCTCAGTCTGCAGCAGGCACCTGACTCAGCTCCACCCAGCACTGCCCCGGCAGTGTCCAGCGCGCTGCCCTGCTGTTCCTGGTGACTTGCATGGTCTGCTGCCCTGCACTTGATGACCTGCGCCAGACCCCATGCCCTGCCGCCCTGCCCCCTCCTGCTGCTGCTCTGCAGCTGCTCAGGCTGCAGGGGCCTGCAGACCACAATATTGCGTCTGCTGTGTGCAGCATGCATCCTGTCGAGTCTGCTGCTCCTGCCCTGCAGTGTACGGCGTGCTGCCCTGCTCCCTGCTGTTCCTGGTGGCCTACTCCTGGGCCACGCAGCGCCTGTCGCGGCAGGTCCTGTTCAACATAATAATCTCCTCCTTCCTTGTCCTGTACTCTGGTTTTGCGCTGCTGTACCCCAGCCATGAGAGCCTGCATTTCCACCTGCTGGCCGACCAGGTGGGCCATGGTTGGCTGAGCAGCGCTCTATGTCTCCAGATGCCACACAGTCTGCAAATTTGCATGAAGGTGGCCACACTGCCAATGTCTGCAAAGCAACTGCGTTGTCACTGTCTAAGTGAGACTCACAGCACCTTGCTGCGCAGTGCATGGCCTATGCCTGATGCCCAGCTTGAGCAGCCACTGGCAATGCCCCCTGCTGTGCAGGCGCTGACAGCGTTGCCGATTGGTCTAGCAGGTGTGAGTGGCATGAAGAGCATTCACATAGCTGACACCTGGATCTTCAGACTGGCCTGCCATAGGCGGTCACGACCTGTGCACAGCCTCTGCAGCAGCAGCTGGCCGCGCACCTTGCAGTGGCAATGTACTGGTGGCAGAGCCTGCCTGACAGGCAGCTTCTGATTGCGCCTCCAGCTGCATGCAAACAGGATTGAGAGACTCACAACAGGCTGTCGCCCAAAGCACCAGCATGTCTGAGTCTTCACCCTCCTCTGCAGGCCTGGTGGGCATGGTGCGCAACTGGTAAGCCATTGCAGTCTGCCTCTGCGCTATGTGGCAAAGGGGGACAATGCAACATCCTTCAAAATGCCTGTTCTCCTCAACTTGACATTGGCCGGCTTCAAATGTGCAATTTGCTGTGACACATCAAGTCCCGTTACAGGATGTTCACCATGTTCTACTGCGTCTCGGAGCTTTGGGGGGACATTGTGCTGTCCCTGCTCTTCTGGGGCCTGGCCAACGACACCACCACCCTGCGGGATGCCCCCCTGCTGTACCCTCTGTTTGGGGTGGGCGCCAACGTGGCGCAGACTCTGGCAGGGCGCATGCTCAGTGTGTTCAGCAGCGTGGCGGGGCCGCGCATGAGCTACGACAGGCAGCTGCAGGTGGGTGGCGGGAGGGGAGTGATGGCAGGCTGCAGTCAACATGGCGGTGGGGATGTTCCCTGTGCGGCAGGGGAGATGCCTGCCACAGCCTGCCGGGCCCAGGCGCAGCCTGCTGATGCTGCCGCGAAAGTCAAGGCATTGGCTTGCCAGGGGTGCTTACGGGGCCCCTGCATGATGAGTTGCTGACACAGGACTTGGCCGCCCTATCAGGGCATGGCACCCACAGAAGGGCAGTGCTTCCTGGTGCCCTGGTCTGCCGCCCAGCGTGCTGCTCTCTGCGCTGCAGCTGTGCATGGGTGTGGTGCTGACCATGGGCGTGGTGGTGCTGTTCCTGCACAACTACATCAGCCAGACGTTCCCCTCCAATGCTGCTGAGATGGACGCCTTCCAGCAGAGAAGGGAGGACAGACTGGAGGCCCAAGAAGCCCACAGAAGCTCTGCACCAGGTGGGTTTGTTATCTGCCCACCAGGGCAGGTTGTCTCCCTGCTTCTTTGAGTCTGCAGTGCCAAGCCGTTGTTAGCTTGCCTGCAGCTGCTTATGTGCAACAATGCCTGTAAACCCTGTGCGAGACACCAGCCCGCCTGCCAACCCGGTGCTTCTCACGTTGCCTGGCAATGGCACTGTTCCATCCTGCAGGCCAGAGTCAGCGGCAGCTCCCCAGCCAGAGCGCCACACAGGCGGCTGGGCTGTGCAGGCCCCTATGCACCACCATGTTGCCCGGCGATGTCACTGTTCCCTCTTGCAGGCCAGCAGCAGGAGACGCTCCTGACCCTGAGCGTCCCGCCTGCCAGCCTGAATGGGGCCGACAGCGCTCAGCAGGCCCCCACCATGGCCGCTGCTGCCGCCGATGCCGCCCGCATCAGCAGCGGGGCAGCTGCCAGCCCCTCTGGCCAGGAACCTGAGAACCAGCCGAGGCCGCAGCAGCCTCCCGACACTCGCAGGGGGCGGGGGCGCCGCAGGCCATCCATGAGTCTCAAGCAGGCCGTCGTGTTTCTGGTGAAGTCGCCCCAGATACGGTGCCTCGCGCTGATGGCCCTGGCCCAGGGCCTGAGCACCAACCTGCTGGACATCGCATGGAAGACCCACCTCCACATGCTGCACCCCTCGCCGGGGGCATATGCAGTGAGCATGTCCATTCCAGCAACAGAGCAGCTTCACATTGGACAGGGTGGTGGTATGATTGCCACTGGCTTAAGCGCAAACTCTCAGACTGGAACCACACCAAGAGGGGTGCCAAGAATTTGTGCTCCGAACCATTGCAGCTGGTAGGGCTGCCTCAGCCCTCAGCCCCTGTCACTCAGCTTGGAGCCCTCAGCAAGTGCCCTGGTTGCGCAGTCAATGCCTCAACTTCTGGTTGCCTTCATAGGTGCGGCAAAGTCATGTGGTGAGGCCGTCATGCCAACATGCGCAGCAGCAGCCTGCTTACACAGCCATCCCACCAGCCTCCCTGGGCGAGGCCTGCCATGTGCCCCTCATTGCAACACGCTCAGCAGATTGCAGGCACACCCCTTCATGGCCCTTTCCCAACCTTGCAGGCATTCATGGGCGAGGTGGCCATGTGGACAGGCATCGTGACTGGGACCTTCATGTTTGCGTCCCCGATTCTTTTTGAGCGTCTCGGGTGGCAGGGCGTGGCCAGTGTAACGCCCCGCTTTATGCTGTGGGCAGGCATGCCCTTCTTTGCAGGCATCTCCCTGTATGCACTGTGGCCTGCCCACAGCGGGTTAGGGGCAGTCGCCACGCTGCGCATCCTTGTGCTGGGAGGCGCCATGCTGCAGGTCAGTGCCCGCGCGGAGTGTCCTCCTGCGCAGGGAGTGCCGCTTGTGCCGGCAGCAGCCCCACTTGGTTTTGCTCTGCTGTGTGCCAATGGCATCATGCTCAAGGCGATATGGCTGCAGTCGAAGGCTTGAGCCCTGCATGGGTCTTTGCCCTGAGGCTGCTATCCCTCTGACGGAGCTCACTCCATGCCGAGCCCAATAAAAGGTGTCCCTTGCAGCCCTGGCATTTTTACTGATAGGCATGCCAGTGGCTGGCAGCAAGAATGCTGCATCAGCTGACCGGGGTTTGAACTGCATTTTCGTGCCAGCGCACATGCCTGCCGCTGCAGACCTCTGCAAGGGGAGCAATTGCAGTGTACAAGCCGACAGAGGTGCTGCATCTTCAGCGATCACACATGCCACTGCTGCAGATCTTTGCCCGGGGCGCCAAGTTTGCAATGTACAAGCCTGCAGAGGAGATGGTATACATTGGGCTGGATGAGGAGAGCAGGACCAAGGGCAAGGCTGCAATTGACGTGGTCGGCGCGCAGACCGGGAAGTCAATCGGGAGTGTGCTACAGCAGGTGGCGTGCTGGGTGTTGAGTCCTGCTCTGCGCTACGGAAGACTGCACTTCAGAGCGTGGGCTGCTCGATGGTTGTGGGTCTGCTTGATGATTGTGTGGCCCCAAGCAGCTCCAGCTGCAAGCTTGCTGGGAAGCTGCCGTTTTGGGGTGGCCGCCTAAGGGAATGTAAGCTACAACGGGTGTCGCCTTAGAGCTGCTTTGCGCCACTGGGGCAGCAGAAGCACCTCGTGGGCTGTTTGCTGCTTGTGTGGCCCGAAAGCAGCAAGCGTGCAGCGCCAGTTTTGACCCTGCTCGACACGGCTTGAGCAATCTTATATTGAGGCTGGTTGCTTGCTGCGACATGCCTTCTCTACATGCCCCCATGCTCTCTGCTGTCATTTGACTTGCTTGAGTGTGCAGGTGCTGTTGTTGCTCAGTGGAGGCTCCAGAGCGGGCTCGCTGCCAATTATGGCAGTGGCATTCTTTGCAATGCTCAGATCATGGATAGGTGAGTCTGCCCAGATTGCCTGTCAGTGCGTGTCCTGTGGATGTAGCTCAGCTGCTGTTGGGCTCTGACACATTGCATGAAACCACTGCAGGCGCTGTCAAGGCTCTCGCAACCCATGGCAATATTAGCATGACCCACGTCTCACAGGAGGAGGAGGACTTGCCAGGAGACAGTGCTACTGACAGTCAACCTGGGAGCCCAACAGCGCTGCCGCAGGGAGCAAGCTGACAATTTTGCCCCTAATTTTGGCAGGTGTATGCATGTGTGGCATACAGTCATATGAATGACATTTCAAAATGCTATGAGAGGAACCCTTGGCCCCGTTTCATGATTTCCAAGTTTGTTTCATTCAAATGCTTGATCAGATCTTCAAGGTGGTGGGCGGAGTGCTGGACAGGTTTGCAGGGGCCTGCAAATGAATTTGCTTGCAGCTATTTGAGAGGACTTGAGGGCATGGACTGCATCTGCTGGGCTTTGGCATGTCGCCTTCCGGTGTTGCCACCAGGGCCAACATCGCCAGAGTCCAGGTCAAGCTCCAGTGCCTTAGTGTAGTCAGAGACAGCCCTCTCATACTGTCCAAGACTGTCATATGCACTGCCTCTGCAAGTCAGCCAGCGATGTCAACACATAAAGCTTGCACAGTGCTGCAGCGAGTAACTGCAACATGGAGCAGGCCACTATTCACCTGTTGAAGTAAGCATTGACGTTGCTGGGGTCTAGCTCCAGGACGCGAGTGAAGTCTGCAATGGCCTCCTCAAATTGGCCCAGCTTGTCAAACGAGATGCCCCTGTAGGGTGCAGACGAGCTGGGAGGCAGCAAGTTGCAGGCAGACATGCTTGTGGCCCGCATCCCAGTGCATTCAAGTCCTGAGACAGTACACAGCAGGGTCGTAAAGGCCTACTGTCGTGCAGAGGCGAGATCGCTGAGGTGGCATGCAGGTGGGCTCTGTACAGCCAGTCATGCACCAGGGGAGCGCAGGCTTGAAGCAGCTCAGCTCAGGCAGTAATGCATCATGAGCCCTTTGCAGCCCAATGCAAGCAGTGCTGGTGCTGCCCAGTGGCCAACCTGTTGTGGTAGGCATGGCAGTTGGTCTGATCAAGCTCCAGCACCTTGTTGTAGTCGGCCACTGCAGCCCTGTACTTGCCCAACTTGGCCAGGCAGTAACCTCTGTTGTTGTACAGGCGCACCTGCACATAGAGACCTCGGTCACATGCAGCACAGGGAGAACCACATGGCAGCTACTGACACAAGCAGGAAGGCATCACCTTCAGGTTGCGTGCCTGCACCCACACGCAGGCCCTTTTTTTTCGATGCAGCGCCGGGAGCAGCATCCTGCCGGCAAGGAGAGTGGGGAGCGGACTATCACCTGACTGTGCACCCACGCTCACACTGGTGCAGGCAGGTGCAGCACTTGCCACAACGCATTGGTGACAAGGTCCACATGCAAGCCTCCCAGGTGTGCCTGCTGAGCTCACATGTTGCGACGGCAGGCACGCAGGTGCAGGCAGCGCAGAAGAACTTGAGCATTGGGGACACAACCCGCTGCCTGCACAGCAATGCTCACGAGCAACAAGGGTGCGAGGTCCAGGCAGCCCTTGCCACACTGCTTCTGCTGCCCAATCAGCAAGGGTGAAGGCCAAGCAAACCTGGGTGATCACACACAAGAAGCAGATGATCTGCGGGCAGCAGCAATGCCTGGCAGCCTCACCGTGCCTGGGCTGAGCTGCAGGGCCATACTGTAGTCTGCTGCTGCCTTCTGGAAGGCGCTCAGCTTGCGGAAGGCGTAGCCCCGATTGCTCAGGGAAGCCACATCTGTGGGAGCCAGGGCCAGCACCCTGCATGGCAGCACAGAAACCCTTGAGGTCACAAGGCTGCTGCTCGAGGTCACAGGGCTGCAGCTTGAGTGCACAAGGCTGCAGCAGTATGCAAGGGCCAGCCCAATGGTGAACAGCAAACGCAGCCTGCCTGTCAGGCCTGTCAGCCAGCACCTGCACACTCTCTGAGTTGTGCACCTCAGGCAGGGCCACAAAGCAGCAGCTTGCTCAGGCTTTGCAGAATCTGCCCGGGGTCTGTGCAGCCAGCTTTGGTGACATGTTCACACCACAAGTAACCCACCACACCCCACCCCACCTGTCAAAATCCTCCACAGCATGCTGATAGTTGCCCCGTGCGCGGTAGCACAGCCCCCTGTTCCTCAAGAAGGCCACGTTGCTCCCCTGGAGGGCGATGGCTTGGTTGAAATCCGCCAGAGCAGCCTCGGACTGCCCCATGCGCTCTAGCAGCAGGCCCCGTGCGTTGAAGGACAGCGCGCTGGCATGGTCCAGCGCGATGGCCTGCCCAAAGTCCGTCAGCGCCTCACGCAGGCTGCAGGGGCAGGCCAGCAAGCACATCCTGCTGAAGTGGGGTGGGTTGCACTGTCAATGACAAAAGTGGGGTAATCAGGACCCCTTCTGGGATGCACGGGCAGGCACCCGGGTGGTCAGGGGGTATTGATGGGGTGTATGAACCTGCAGGTGTGAGTCCAGCAGGAAGGCCTGACCCAGTCTGTCAGCATCTCATGCAGGCTGCAGGGCAGGCATGCACACTCTTCTGCTTGGCTGTGGCTTTGGAGTGTGGGTGTGCATGTACTGCAGGGTAAGCCTCTCCCTCAAGCTGCGGGGCAATGCAGGCAGGCGGCGAGATGCTGTCAGACAGGGGCACAAGGCAGCAGGAGTAGACCCTTCCCACAGTCCGTTGGTGGATCAGAGTGCTTCCTGCAGGCTGCAGGGGCAGGGAGAGTTGCAAGTGGCTGCTTGTCTCAGAAGTGATAGCCCTAAGAAAGGCAGGGGAAGGCTGCCGCTGCACATCCCTCAAAGGCTGCAGGGGCAGGCAGGCGCTGAGCTGCTGCCAATGTCCACATGTCGGGCGCCAAGAGCAGGCCAGTCCTGAGCTGCTGCCAGCTGCTCTGGCAGGCAGGTAGGAGCTGCTGGCCAGCATGGCACAGGGATGTGGGCGGGCTGGTGCTGCAGTGCAGGTCTGCAGTGCCTCCTCAGAAATGCAGATCGGCTCGGGCCCTGAGCTGCACGGCTGGCCTGTTTATGTGGCCGAGGGCGGCTGCCGCCAGAGTTTGGGCCACGACGTGA
Source organism: Asterochloris erici (assembly GCA_019693375.1). Lineage (NCBI taxonomy): Eukaryota > Viridiplantae > Chlorophyta > Trebouxiophyceae > Trebouxiales > Trebouxiaceae > Asterochloris > Asterochloris erici. The sequence continues at coordinate 882,676 of JAAMXJ010000226.1, forward strand.
GCTTGCACCGGAATCAGGAGCCAGGTGCAGGGATGAATGGTGGGATGCCTGGGCAGATGCAGGCCAGGCGGCATCACTTGCAAGGGATTGATGATGCAAGACTTGCAGACAGTGCACAACATGGCGTGGACCATACTGCGCACATCTCCTGAGCCAAAGGGACGCAGCAGGGTCTCACTTGCCCATGCGCTCAAACAGGGAGCCTCTGTTGTGGTAGGCAGTGGCGTTGCCCGGCTCAATCTCCAGAGCCTTGGAGTAGTCCGCAATGGCAGCGTGGAACTGCTGCAGGCGGTCATGGGAGAAGGCCCTGTTGTAGTAGGCGCGGCAGTGCCCTGGGTTCAGCTGGATGGCTGTGCTGTAGTCTGCGATGGCTGCCTCAAAGTGGCCCTGCAGGGCATCACTCACTGGTCTCCAGTGCTTGTGTGAGGCCAGAGCCTTCCACTGGCGGGTGGCCACCACCCCGAGTTCTGCATGCCCAGCCACTGCAGGGGCCAAATCAACACGCAGATGTGTTCCATTTGGCCACGCAGCCCATCTGGTCAAGCCGCTGCCAGGGCTGAAGCTGCCACTCCAAGTGAGGACGACCCAGCCATGCACACAGCCACTGCACAGCAAAGCTCTTCAAGAGGCAGCAGGCAGGCCAGGCCCCATGCATGCGCCAGGCTGTGGGTGCATGGCGCGCTCAGGGCCATCTGCACTTCTCTGACACGGGACTTGGCCAGAGGCAGCCACCAGCCGCCCACAGCAGACCCCAGTACTGCAGATGGCCTAGAGCACCCCCCCAGTTCACCACCCCCAACCCTCTGTCCTCACAAACCTGCTTGCGCAGCGAGAACCCGCGGTTGTGGTAGAAGTCTGCGTTCCCCCGGTCCAGCTCAATGGCAGTGGTGAAGTCTGCCACTGCCCCTGCATAGTCCCCCTTGCGGTCCCGCGTGATGCCGCGGTTGTAGAAGGCGTAGCTGTTGAGGGGGTCCACCTCCAGAGCACGGGTGTAGTCCTCCACCGCGCGGTCATACTCCCCAAGCTGCAGGCAGGACCTGATAAAGGAATGTGTGTTTTGAGCTCTGTAGGCGTTGTGGCGGTGCCTCAGGAGCAGATCACAAGGGTGGGTGTGCATTGCAGGACTTGGAGTGTGGGCTCTCACCTTGTCCAGGGAGAAGCCCCGGTTGAAGAGCGCCTTGAAGTGGTGGCTGTCCAGCTGGATAGCCTTGCTGTACTCCTGGATGGCCGCAGCAAAGTTGCCCTGCTTGCGAAAGGCATACCCTCGTGCATGGTGCTGGTCGGCTGTGCGCACCGCCGAGGAGCCGCTGCGGCGTAGGTTCTGGGCAGAGTCCAGCCCCAAGCTGGTCTGAACCAGGCAGCGATAGCAGCAGTGGGCAATAGTGACATGCCATGGGCAGTGGTGCTGCAATTGTTGGGCAGATAGCTGGTGTGTGAGTACAAGGAAGTGTACGTGCCAAGCTTGTGAGAGCACCTCATCCAAGGGCAACGAGCAGGCTGAAAGGACCGCAGTGGCTGGGCAAAAGTCTGCAGCCAGCTGCCACCAACAGGCCCAGCATGTCATCACATCATCGCCTGATGGGCAGCAGCGCTGGCACACAGAGCAGCTGTAGCAGCCAAGCTGCAGCTTCGGCAGGCTGGGGGCCTGTCTCTTGGGTCAACATGTGACGCTGAGCCGCCCAGGTAGCATGCTGGCCCTGCTCGGCAACCCCACCTGTCTGCTGGGGGAGGGCGCCTCCATGGGCATGGCGCCGTCCCCCTCAATGCGCGACGTGAAGGCCAGCGCTGCAGACTCCACGTCGCTGAACCCGCTCCTGGTGCCTGCCAGCATGCAGTGCCAGGCTCGCACCTCAGTTCAGGGGCAGGCAGTGCTCCCCAGGCCACACAGGTGGCAGCTCCAAGCCCCCCGGGGGAGTGTCCCATCCTGAAACGCCCTCCTCTGCAAAGATGCTGTGGCCTGTTGCTGTGCAGGGCTGCCCGCGGCTTGCCACTGGGTGTGGCAGTGGTTGCAGGCAAGCAGCGGGGGTGATGCCCGTGCTGGTGCCCACCTGTGGGCGACAGGTGGGACAGCCTGGCAGCCACCTCTGCGCTGAGCAGGTCCCCCGCATCCCACACGTAGGAGGAGCGGCCGGAGATGGGCTGCTCATACAGCGAAGCCTTGGCCTGCAGCTGCTTGATGGGCAGCACGAAGTGCGAAGTGGCCGGTGAGCCTGCGGGGCAGGGGAGTCAGCCTGGGCTCAGCTGCCCTGGGCTCGGTGATCTCTGAGGGGGAAGTGCCTGCCCGGCAGAGCCTCCCTGGCCAAAGTCTGGCCAGGTGGAAGGCACTCAAGGCAGGGCAGGCTGGCCAGCATGCAGCCATGGTTCCCCGCTCTCAGTCTGGAGGGCGGACAGGCCTGCAGCTGCATGATGCAGCAGCTGTTGCACACTCATGGACAAGCCCACATGCAGTGGTACTCGTCAGTGCTCACCCACCCCCCAGCGTTGCTGCCTGACGCTTGCCCTGCTCACAAGCAGCACACGTGAGCAGCTGCTGCATGCTCAGGCTGAGTGGTGCACCAGCTTTTGCATTGACACAGCTGTGCCCCTTCCGACATCACACAGAGCGCAGTGTCACTGCAACTGGCCACAGCAAAAGTGGGGCCGCAGCCTATGAGTGATGCTTGTCCCAACCCTCAGCGCTCACCATCGCTCTGAGCCTTGCTGCCTGAACGGGTGCCCTGCCCACCACTGAACCCTGCATCCTGCCCGCTGCCTGTGGGCATGCCACGGGTCTCCTCGTATTCTCGATCGTCGATGAGGCCAGCCCTGGGGAGCTGCAGGGGCTGCCCACCGGAGTCCCGCTCGCCGCGAGGGCTGTCATGGCTGCCGGCAACTGGCATACTTTGGCTGCCCTCCATGGCTGGCGTTTGGGCTGGCGCCTGATGACTGCTGAGGCGACTGGGTTCCGCAGGCCACCCTGCAGCTGCAGCAGCATGAAGAGTGTGCTGACTGCCCTGCTGAAGTGCCCGGTGTTTCACGAAGCGGCTTGACATCACCCATTCAGTATGTCCAGGACGGACAGCAGGGATGTCCCTGGTGCCACCCTCAGGCATGCTGGGAGTGCCGTGCTCACTGCTTGGCCACCCAGTCTCAGTGAATGACAGGGCCCACTGGCTGGCGCGGCAGCAGCCTCACATGCGTGTATGTTGTAGGTGGGCGAGACGTCCGGAGTGCCCGGTCTTGACACCAGCGTGGCAGCCCCGGGGTTGCCATTCACATACGGCTGGTAGGACGCCGTGGCAGCCACCCTGAACCCTCCGCCACCTGCTGCGCCCTCCCCTCCTCGCCAGCTGCTGGCGCTGCCAGGCCTGCAGGGGGCAGCCACAGTCACAGGCGGTGGCCAGTCCCTGACACCCACCCGATCCCCCTCCCTTGCCAGCTGTTGACGCTGCCAGACCTGCAGGGGGCGGCCTACCGCTGGAACGATCAGGTAAGGCAGCAGGTCATGTGCAACAGCCCCGTTCCGAGCAGCTGACGCAAGCTGCTGCACCAGTCACAGCTCGCCCGTTCTGGTCGCACAAGCAGCTGCGTCTTCCAGAGTGCTTCCCCGCCAGTGTCAGCTTGTGCCTGCCAACACAGTCCCGCCAGGCCGGGCACACCTGCCCCAGTGGTCAGACGGGCTGTCTGAGCTGCGCAGCAGCTGGCTGCGCCTGCGGACCCGCCCTGTCGAGCCTGCTCTGCTGCCGCCCCCCCTGTCCTTCTCCAGCGCCATTGCATAGTCCTCTGCGGGCACAGCAGCATGCTCTCCATGGCAGCATTGGCACCAGCACAGCTGTCCAGGCCGGTGCTACTCTTCAAGGTGCCTGTGGTCTACAGGTAGGTTCTAGACTCAAATGTGCAAGGCAAACTCCAAATCCATAGCTCATGGCAGAGGGTTCCCTGTTGTGTATGCAGCATGAGTCAGACATGGCTGCCAGTCCACCATCCCTTTCCAGACATGCTGCTGACCCTGTCTGCCAAGTCTGATGCTGTCTGGCTCACCGATGGCGGGCGCAAACTCCCCCTTCAGGTTGCGGCAGGCGCCCCTGGCATAGGCTGCCTTCACATGGTCCGGTTCCAGCTCCAGCACAGCTGTGAAGTCAGCAATGGCTTCATCCAGCTGGCCCATCTTTTCGAAGACAGTGCCCCTGCAGCAGGTGTCATTGTGAGGGCAGCAGGGGTGCCAACAAGACGGTCCCTTGCACAGGCAGGCTTGAGGCTGCCTCTCGACTGGCGACCCCTTGAGACAAGGGAAGAGCTAAGCAATGAGCGGCACTCTGGCCGACAGAGCTTCAGTTCGTCCTCTAGATGACCGCAATTCATGCCCATACAGGGTAGCTGCTGCAGCTTGAGTGCAGCCAGGCAGGCACAGGGGCATGCAGGCACAATGACGGGGAGGCTCACAGCCCGGCCTGCGGCTTGAGTGCAGTCATCTGGCACTGGAACCCCCCAAGCGCAAGGCTGCACCTGTGGAAGATGGCCTCCACATGATCTGCCTCAACCCTGATCACAGCAGAGTAGTCCTGGAGGGCCGGCTGCAGGGTGCCTGCAGAGGTGGGCACACTCTGGACGGGCTGCAACACATGGTTGTTGAGGTTGAGCATGGCGCCCAGGCAGGGCAGCTGGGGCAAGAGCCGCTGCCCTGTCAGGCAGGGCAGAACTGGGAGGCGCACCCTTCTTGACGTATGAGGAAGCACGGATGAGCAGCGCCCTGACATTGCTGGGGTTGGCTGCCAGCTTCTGCGAGCAGGCCTGCAGCAGGCAGGCATCCATGCACACAGCTGCAGACTGCTTACAGTGTGTGGGCGTCCACACCAGGAGTAAGACAGCCTTTGCAGACGCTTTGAACAACGTGGCATGTGAAGTTGCTGAAGTTGCTTTGAGTGGCAGTGCAGCCACCCAGCTAGCCTGCAGCAAGCAGAGGGTCAGTGCACACAGGTCAGTGGATGCTCTTCAAGCAGTGTGGGGGAGCCTGCTCCACTTGTGCTTGCCCCTGCCCCACCAGGCTGACGCAGCATCTGGTCATGGTGGCGTCAGTCTGCCTGCCAGCCTGACTCACCTCAATCAGACGATCGCAGTCTGCATTGCGCCTAAAGTACAGCACCCGGTTGGGGGCATTCCTGGCCTCCTCCTCGTGATCAATGAAGTCCTTCCTGCGAGTGAGAGTGGCGCTGGAGAGATACTCCAGATCATCAGGCTCATCTGGGTTCAGGCTGTTCTCCATCTAGCCTGGAGGCAGGCTACTGCTGGGGCACCTGCAGCAGCGGAAGGTGCCTGTCATGGCAAAATATATTGACAGGATGCGCTGACTGTGACTGGTGCTCACCTGGTCAATCATGAAGCACTGCATGCGGTGTGGGGGCTGAGCATTGTCATAAAGCAGCTTGCCAAGAGATCTGCTGACAGTTACAAGTCAACATCAGAAACGCTGCCTGGTTTTGCCCGCCGACCAGCTGCTAGAACGGCACATCCGCCGTATGAGGCCTAACCCTGGCAGCGCTGACACCATTAGTCCTGAAGAGATCATGCAGTGTTTGACTTTGACTGATCCGACCTAGAGCATGTGTTTCTTCTGCACCTGACGTGCTTCACGAGAGTGCCCAAAGCAGGAGTCATTAGGCGCCTGCAAACAGTCACCTTGCAAGTTGTCCGAAGGATGGGCAAGGGGCTGGAGATCAAGAGTCCCGTGCCTTCAGATATTGACATAGCACAGAGCTGCACTCCTATCCACATCAGCCAAGTTGCAAAGCAGCTCAACATTGCAGAGGACCACTATGATCTATATGGCGCTCAGAAAGCCAAGGCAGGGCATGGGGCTCCCTCTGATGCCCCACCTTCCTAGTGCTGTGTTACTCAGTTGCTGAATGTGCTCACAGGGGCAAGTCATGCCTGCTGCAGGTCAAGCTAGATGTGTTGAAGAGTCAGGCAGACTCTCCAGATGGCAACTATGGTGCGGGGCACGCCTCACTCCCCAGCAGTGCTACGTGTCAACATGCTGCTTGACGCCATGCCAGTCCCCTGTCTTCAAATCAAAATGGCAGTGATCTGTCTGCAGTTGTTGTGGCGGGCATCACGCCCACGCCCCTAGGCGAGGGCAAGAGCACCACTACTGTGGGCCTCTGCCAGGCGCTGGGAGCCCACCTCAACCAGAAGGCTGTGGGCTGTGTCCGGCAGCCCAGCCAGGGCCCAACCTTTGGCATCAAGGGAGGGGCTGCTGGCGGCGGCTACAGCCAGGTGCTTGGCCATGCATGCATGCAGTCATGCAGCTTGGAGCATTCTCCCCTGATACTGCAGCAGACACCTATGCAGCTTGCACAAGGTTGCCAGTCAAGCAGTTGCAGCTGCTGTGCACAGACTGCTTCAGCTGTGACCCTGGCCCTCGTCTCTGATAGGCGTGGGTTCTTTCATCGCGGCCTATTCTCAGAGAGTCAGACTGTCATGCCTGACTTGCGGCACAGCCTTGTAACAACCATTTGCCCTGCCTGCAGGTTGTCCCCATGGAGGAGTTCAATCTGCACATGACAGGTGACATCCATGCCATCACGGCCGCCAACAACCTGCTGGCTGCTGCTATCGATGTGCGCATGTTCCACGAGGCCACACAGGTGAGATGCTGGAGCAGGTGCCGTGTCCAATGCTCACCTGTTGGGCACCTGTTGTTTCACAGGTGCCAGTCCTGCTTATGTGTTGCTCACAACATCACCATTGGCAGGCAGCGCTTGCAAAACTCTCCTGCTGGCTGCGGCAGCCAGGCTCACCACTCCCCCAAGGCAGCAAACGTCACTGCACCCAGCAGCAGAGCATCCACCGCATGCCTGCAGCAGGCCCACCACACCCTGCGTGGAAACCATGGACGGACCTTTGTGCGTGGCCCTGACATGACAGGAGTACAGCTTGTGCCTCCGGCGTCGCTGTGGCTCCTGCCTGCACCAGTCCACGCCTGGAGGTTGCAGGTGATCACAGCCAACCTCTTCTGCCTGCAGAAGGATGAGGCGCTCTTCAACCGCCTGTGCCCTGCCGACAAGGCGGGGAAACGCCACTTTGCCCCTGTCATGCTCAAGCGCCTGGCCAAGCTGGGCATCGAGGAGGCCAGCGACCCTGACAAGCTCACCCCTGAGCAGAAGGCCAGGTGAGCTGGGCCAACTCTCCCTCTATGCGCGGACGGGAGTTGCTGCCAAGCCCGCCAGGTCCACACGGCATGACATACTACTGTGTGCCTTGAGCAGTTCTTGGGCTGAGCAGCCCTGCCCTGTCAGTCCACCATGCGCCCCTGCTGCTGTGCTTCACGCTGACCCTAATGGTCATCCACGCGACCAGCAGGCGTGTTCAGCAGCAGATTGAGGAGCCCCTGCTGACACGGCAGTGTCGAGTGCCTGGGACCTGTTGAAACATCAAGTGTCGCAGGCAGTCTGAGATCATGGACAGAAGTCCCACCACCTGGACACTTGAGCAGTGGCCCCTGCTCAGGGTCTCAGCAGCACTGTGTGCCCTGCAGCTTCGCCCGCCTGGACATCGACCCTGCCACCATCACCTGGAAGCGCGTGATGGACGTCAACGACCGCTTCCTGCGCGCCATCACAACTGGGCAGGTGACGTCTGTCTTTTCGGAGGATGTGCAAGCGCCTCAAGCAATGCACACAAAGCGCAGATGCCAAGCCATCCTTCTGTACGTGATTGCAAGGTTGCACATGTTCTGTGATCCCTCGCCAAGCCCAGTGCTGCTCTGCCCCCCCTCTGGAGCCGACTACATTGGAGGCTAGCATTTCAGCCTGAAGCACCTGCATGCAGCCAAGCCTGGTCTGCAAGTCTGCACTGCAACAAGCGACCCGCACCCTGTGCAGAGCAATCTATGCACAGCAGTTGCCATGGAGCAGGGTGCTCCTTGTGTGCCGGGTGTGATGCTGTCAGCCTCGCTCACCTGCACATGACCTGTCTTGGGCAGCTCTGTCTGCATCTGCTAGGCCCCCCTCAATCAGAGCAGTCATCCTCAAACAGAGCATGCAAAGGGCAGTGTGCGTTTGCAGGGCCCCAATGAAAAGGGTATGACCCGGCAGACAGCCTTTGACATCTCTGTGGCTTCGGAGATCATGGCTGTGCTGGCGCTGACGACTGACCTGAGGGACATGCGCGACAGGCTGGGGCGCATGGTGGTGGGCAACAGCCGCCAGGGTGAGAGCAGGAGATGTTTGCTTATCAGGCACTGGCTGGTGCGCCAGCTGTCGACTGCCCATGGTGGGCTGGACCCCTGTTGGGGTGGGGAATGGTAGGGAGGCACCAGCAGGGGCTTCTGCTGTGACTGCGTGAGGTGCGAGGCTATCAACTGCTGAGTTAGGCCATGGTGGTGGGCAGCAGCCTTTGGGGTGGGTGTGGGGGGCTGTCTGGTTTGTTTGACCTGACCTTGCTCCTTGGGACGCTGGTGCTGGGCTAAGACAAGCGGTCAGGCCTGCTGCAGTGTCAGGTTGCAGGTGGTGCCAGCGGCAGGCCCTCCATTCCTCTCATTGTTGACACAGTGCCACGAGCTGCTGCATAACAGAGCCCTCCAGCAATCCCAGCCTGCAGCAATGTGCACCTGCCTCTCTTTTCAGCTGGACGGTGGCCAGCGCTGCTCAGTACGCCTCGCCACAGCCACCCACAAGCCTGTGCCAGGGCCTGCCGGTGGTACTGAGTGCAGAGCACATCAGCAGTGCCGTCGCCTGGATGCTGCCTGCCATGGAGCAGTGGCCTTTGATGCATGCCTGCAGGCTGCAAGTGACTGCCAGCAATGCGGGCATGGGTGGAGTACCCTCATCTGCCCAGGCATCTGCCATGACCGTCTCCTGTTCTTGCGTGCAGGCCAGCATGGTGAAGGGAGGTGACCAGTGCATCTCAGGCCTATCCTGACCTCCCTCTGCCCCTGCCTGCAGGCCAGCCTGTGACAGCAGACGACCTTGGAGTGGGGGGCGCCCTGACTGTCCTGATGAAGGATGCAATCATGCCAACCCTGATGCAGACCCTGGAGCAGACCCCCATGCTGGTGCACGCGGGGCCCTTTGCCAACATCGCGCACGGCAACTCCTCTATTCTGGCCGACCGCATCGGCCTCAAGCTTGTGGGCAAGGATGGCTACGTCGTGACTGAGGTGGGCAGGCTGTCACGTGATCTCCCATGTGCCTGCACGTACAGGCAGGACGGCCCATGTTGTCTGAGGCAAGTTGAAGGCATCCAGTGGTCCTGCATGGGGCTCCAAATGTCACGGGCACACTATCGCATCTGCAGCCTCTGCTGATGTGATCGGCAGCCATCAAGCACCAGACCCCCTCAAATCCTGCATGGGCTGCAATGCAGACATCCACGTGTGGATGCCCTCCCAGTTCCAGTAAACATGACCTGCACTGCCCATGCATGTTGGTGCCGCCTCAGAGCTGCAGGCTGCCCTCGAAAGGGCCTCATGCTGGGGGCTTCAAGTGGGTCCTGTTTGGCATGTGAGCTGGTCGCACGCTCACTGCCTGGGTGGGCACCTACAGGCTGGCTTTGGGGCCGACATTGGCATGGAGAAGTTCTTCAACATCAAGACGCGCTACAGCGGGCTCAAACCCAACTGCGTCGTCCTGGTGGCCACAGGCAAGCACTTTCACGCCGACGGGGCCTGCTGGGGCTCTTGGTGCCCTGCCCTGCTCACAGCCCGCAAGTCGGCGGCCACAGCATCTGCCCCTCTCTCTGGCTGGCATGGCTTCCAGCTGCGGTGGATGTGGCCACTGCGCTCCTGCAGTTGCTGCTGCCAGGTGCCAGGGACGATGTGTGATGGCTGCTAAGGGTAGCTGCTGGTTGCCAACGTGCCTCTGGAGGTGGCTTACAAATTAGCTAGGCATCCTGTGCACTTGCTGCTGCAGTGTGTGCCTTCATTCATGGCGGCAGCCTAGCTCCGATAGCCTGCCCTTGCTACCTGGAATACATGCTCCCAAGATGCAAGGCAGCAGGTCATCAGAGCATCCAGCAGGGGGTGTCCTCAAAAATGCCCTTGGAACAAGTGCATGGCGGCTGCCAAACAATGTTGTTCTGTGCTTGCTGCCTGCAGTGCGTGCCCTGAAGATGCACGGTGGCGGCCCAGCCGTGACAGCTGGCAAGCCCCTGGATCATGCCTACAAGAACGAGAATGTGGAGCTGGTGCAGAAGGGGTGCTGCAACCTTGCAAAGCACATTGAGAACTGCAAGAAGTACGGCATGCCTGTGGTGGTCGCTATGAACAAGTTTGCAACGGACACAGACGCAGAGTTGGCCGCCGTGCGGGAGGCCGCAAAACAAGCAGGTGAGAGCTTCCTGTGGTCTGCGCGTACATGCCTCCCCTCAGGCGCCCTCTGTGCTGCTTGCTTGCCGGCTGACTGCAGCAGACTTGCTGCCCTGCACCCCAACACCTGGAGGCGTGGCTTGCAATTACTTTTTGGTGCAGAGTTTCATGTTGATGGTGTGCAGGGGCCATCGATGCAGTGGTATGCGAGCACCATGCCAAGGGAGGTGCTGGGGCTACAGACCTAGGCCGTGCGGTCATGGCGGCGTGCAAGCAGGGTGGAAGCTTCAAGTTTCTGTACCCCCTGCAGAAGTCGATCAAGGTGCGGATGCTGCGCCGTCTGCAGGGCTGGGCTCAGGGAGCAGTTGACAGCCTGAGTGCTTACAGAGCGCTGCCCACAGCCTGGCCTTGTGCAAGCCAGCCATCTTAGTGGGAATTGAGCATGTTGACGTGTTCACTGCAGGAGAAGATTGAGATCATAGCCAAGGAGATGTATGGTGCTGCCAGTGTAGAGTACCTGCCCAAGGTAAGTTTGTGTGGCACGTCTAGCAGTCCCTTTGCACTTGAGGCTACTCTTACTTGGTGGACTCCAAGTCCAGAACTCCAATGTAGGCATGCCTGGCGGCCAGTGAGCACCTTGTGTCTGCAGCACCTAGGGCAGCCCTCTTTTGGACATCGTGCCTATCCTTGCGCAGGCTGAGGAGCAGATTGAGCTTTATACCAAGATGGGCTTTGGGGGCCTTCCCATCTGCATGGCTAAGACGCAGTACAGCTTCAGCGCAGATGCATCAGCCAAGGGTGCTCCATCAGGATTTACGCTGCCCATCAGGTGTGCTGGCATGAACTACCTGGTGAAATATGGAGCCGCCATGACTATGGGGGTGTTTGATGCCTAGCTGTGCTGGGCACATGAGTCAGCAGATCCCTTTCACTGCAGGGAAGTCAAAGCTAGCGTTGGGGCAGGCTTCATCTGCCCGCTTATAGGTGACATGATGGTAAGTGCAGCAGCCTGTGTGGTCTCCATGCATGCTGAACGATCTCAGCCAATGCTGTCAGCAAGACTTTGGCGATCAAACTCAGAGTTGTGTGTTCTGCAGATGATGCCTGGCCTGCCCACAAGGCCGGCTTTCTTTGATATTGACATAGACTGTGAATCTGGAAAGGTTCTTGGGCTCTCGTGACATCAGACGTTATACTGATCTGCCTCCCCTCTTTCACTTGCTCAACAAGGCCGCAGCTGTAGTTGCAAATGAATTTTGGTGCGCGAAGTACATTTGGTCTATGCTCCATATGCAGCCAAGTGTTCTGGAAACCACAATAACAAGCAATATAGCGATGGGGAGAGTGCAGCCTGCAGAGTGTTGTACACACGTGGGTGATTGATGGCACAGGTTCAAGCCGCATCTGGGTGGTGACGGATCAGAAGCTCAATGGGGTCATCCTGAACGTGGCCGCAGCAATGGCTGCCGCCACCAGAGGATCGATTTCAGGCTCTACAGGTGGGTCGCGGTAGGGGCTGTCCTCTGCCTTGCAGGCCTCAATAGCATATGCAATCTGCATACGCTCCCGATGCAGGAAGTTCTCTATGACGAGGGAAGCCTCGGGATCTGTCATGTAGTGAGAAGAGTAGGTGGGGCTAGGCAGGTAGCCCCTCTGAATCTTGTGCTCCCCTTGGGCCCCTGCCTCCACCCGCTCCAGGCCAATCTCAATGGCTGCCTCAATGGCCTGCATGGGTTGTGAGCCTTCAGTCGTTGCTTAGCAACAAATGATTTGAACCGCAGCATGGCAGCATGGCAGCATGGCCACTGCACTACAGCTCTGTGGCACAGCAAGCCAACCCCCAAAAGGAAGGAGGGACGACCACAGGCTGCAGACACGGTAGGCGCGACCGCATTGCCCCACTGGCTGCCCACTCCGCTGGTGCGCACCTGATAGTAGCAAAGCTCAAAGTGGAGGTTTTTGATGAAGAGGCTGTTGTCGCAGCCCCAGTTGCGGCCAAACAGGGCGTGGGAGCCCTGCAGGTTGAGCGCTGCAGCCACCAGCTCCCCTTGGGGCTTGCCATCAGCAGCCACAGCCATGACCACACGCTCGGGCATGGTCTCCCCCAGCAGGTGGAAGAATTTGCGATTCAGGTAGGCCTGACCCCACTTCTTGTCTGTAGGCAGCAGGGCAGGCTGAGAGCAAGGGCAGAGCTTGGGGAGCAGGCAGCTGGCTCCCGGGCAGCTTGTCCTGCAGGGCAGCGGGCAGTGTTGAGAGCAAGTCTCAGCATGTGCGGCATGCCAGGCAGCAGTGGGCAGCTGTGGGCTGAGAGGGTGACTGCACACGTTCCCTGTGTTTGCAGCTGGACTCCTTGCCTGTGGTGTTCCGGTAAAACATGTAGAACTGATCCCAGTGCTTTCGTGTGAGCTCTGTGCCGCTCAGCCTGTATGCCTGGTAGCCCTGCTTCTGTATGCTTTTGCGCTCCTGCAGACCATGGGCAGCTGTGCTGGGAGTGAGCCCAGTTTCCTCAGTGGTACCAGACTACAATGGATGTGATCAGGAGAGCTCATGCAATGCCAATTCTGTGGCAGAAGCCAAGATTGAAGCAGCCTCTGTAATGCAGACATCCTGTGGCAGAAGCACAGATCAGAGCCATTGCAGCTTGCTGCCAGCTTACAAGTCATACTGCTGTGTGTTCTCGCAGCTTGAGCTTGCATGCAGCTGCCTCACATGTCAGATCGCCTTCCTTGAGCATGTGTGCAAGCAAAGCCGCCCCAAGCCTGCAAACCCTCATCGGTCAGCAGCGACTTGCCCACCTGACGGATGGCCTTGCGCTTGGGTTGCTTGAGCTCGGCCAGGAAATCCTCAAAGGTCTCATAGCCGTTGTTCTGCCAGTGGTACTGCAGGCCCGTGCGCTTCAGGAAGCCCTGACGTGACATCTCTGCCCACTCCTCCTGGTCGTTAAAGGTCAGGTGCAGGCCAGACACCCCAAAGTTGCCTGCAGGGATGGATACAACCTTGGTCAGCCTTGACGGACAGGTGCAGCCCGGACGAGTCAAAGCGGTTTGGTACGATTTCAGATGCAACCCTTGGCTGGCAACAAGTGGCAGGGCACTCCTCGCGGTAAGCCTTGGAAGCATGTGCAGGTCTGTTGTACCAAAGGCTGTGGCAGGCATGTGCCTTCTGAAAGCATGCCAAGCTGGCCCCACCTGTCAGCTCCTTAAGTGCCTCAGTCAGAGCTTGCCGCACCGCAGTCTGCTGGGGCCCTGGGCGAAGGAGCAGGCGATTGCCCGGCACAGGCGTGAAGGGCACGCAGCTCTGCAGCTTTGGGTAGTACTGCTTGCCCATGCGGGCATACACGTTTGCCCAGGAGTGATCGAAAACGTATTCACCTGCACAGCGGCACGGCAGCGCTCAGGTGGTATGAGGAGGCCACGCGGTGCATCCTGGCACAGGGCCAGCTGTGTAGCAGCAGGGAGCAGGCTGGCACGGGCGCATCCTCAGCAGGGAGTGGTCAGCACATGCAAGCCTGCGAAGAAGGACACTAGTCGGGGAGAGCTGGGAAAGTAAGGTAGGACTGGACAGCGCACCGTAGGAATGCGTCTTGAGGTACAGAGGGACGCAGCCCATCAGCTGGCCACCGACAGGCTCCCAGAGGAGCACGTGCTGCGCCAGCCACCCCTGATTGCTGGACTGCAACAGCAGCACAGACATGCTCATGACCACAATGACGTGCTGCCTGCCGGGAGTCGCACGACAGCTGAGCATCGCAGACACTTGTCCAAAACAGCGCAGGCAGAGCAAACGATTTCACAGGCTTCTGGTGCTTGCAGGCTGCCCACAAAGGAAGGTCAGGCGAGGCCACCTGCCATGGTGGAGGCCACCTGCCATGGTGGCAGCACAGCACAGGCCCACCGGCAAGGGCACCTGCCATGGTGTCAGGGCAAAGCAGTTTCTGCCCACTGCAGCAGCCTCACCGCACTGCCGCTCTCCTCCAGGCAGTGGAAAAATTCCCAGAGGAGGAATGGGTTCACCATGCCTGCACCAATGGCACAGGCATTCCACTGCTCCTTGTCCACCTGCAGAGTGCAGGTGGCAGCAGGCTGCTTGTAGGACTGCAGGCCAACCCCTGTTCGTCCCCTTGCAGGCAAGGGAAATCTCCATCATGCAGGGTCAGCCCTGTGCCTCTCGAGCAAAACAACTGTTGCTGCTGGGCTGTGGACGGCCTGGCTAGACCTTTGTCTTGGGGGCCAGGCTGGGCCACTGCAGCGTGAAGAGAGGGGCTGCCCCTGGAAAGATCACTTGCACTGCACAGCGCTGCAGCTGCAAGTGAATCCGCTTCTAACACAACTTTAGTACCACACAGTACCTTGTGAATGGCATTGACGACCTCCAGCTTGAGGGACACAGTGCCTGGTGGCGGCTTTGGTGTGGACTGCAGCTCAAGTGGGAGCTGCAAGTCACCATCTGCTCGCCTGGTGGTGGCAGAGGCGGTCTCAGAGCTCTGCATGCACCGGCACGTGACCTCAAAGAGCGCCCTGGCTCATGGCAGTGCCAGCTCAGACTTCAGTGGAGCTCCCACTGCACCTCTTGCACTGAGCAGGTGCATCTCCGCCTCTTCCTGCCCGTCACTGATGTGGCCTGCAGATGATCAGGCGATGGTTTGGGTCAGGAGAAAGTCGGCATTCTCGGTGGGAGTCCTGGCCTTGCCAATGCCAACAGGCATCGGTGATTGGAGATCTGTTCACCTGAGCAGAGTGCATTCTGGCAGAAAAGGCATGATGGAGGCGCAGAGGGCACCAATATGGAGCTCCAACCTGGCCCACAGGATGCATGAGGAGCAGTGCTAAGTCAAAGAAGCTTGGTCAACCTAAAAAAGTAAAAGTGATGTAATAGGTCATGTTCAGGACAGATGTTCAACAAGAGCCAGGCATGCCTCAATGCGCCCAATGCGCCTTTGGCTGACACCTTCTTGTGCATCAGCTGGTGCACAGACTCCAAGGCCTCTTCAGAGGCATACAACTTGTTGCAGCTGCTCATTTACCATCATGCCTATCTGGTGCATGTCTGAGGAAGTGTTCTACCTCCTGGACTCGCTCAGCACAACTGGTATGTCATGCTGCCTACCTCAGACTTGACATGTGACAGCCACAGGCATCCATGCTGACTCAAGGCGCAGCTTGCTGCAGGAGTATGGCTCGGCGCTTCCCTTTGGCAGTCTATGCAGCCGCACTCCACAGCACATCTGCACTTGTATCACTGCACAACAAGCTTGCTACCTGCAGCTGTGCCCCAGACATATGCAGCCGGTCATGAGGAGCTGCCTCTATCAGCATGTATCAGGCCAGCCAGACTCTGCAACGTGCTGTCAGAGGGAGATGCGTCAGTGTCCCTGGACACATTACCAGCAGACGAAGCAGCAACCGAGCTGCATACCCTTGCAGTGACCCATTCTGTGGTATTGAGCCTAGCCATGACTTTTTAGACAGGTTCTGTCTGCTTGCAATTTCAGCTGCTTCTCCTGCACGCAAGAGCTGCCAGCTCAATATTGTGTGACAACTCAGCTCAGAGGTCTGTCAGCTGTCAAGGGAACTCGGCCAGCGTTCTGTCACAACGACCTTGCACATCTGTTACATGCAGCCTACAGCACTGTCAACCCTGTCAGCATGCAGGAGGCCTCAGGAGAATGGCTGACTGGCACAGTGGGCGCTGGGGTGACCCAATGTCTGCCACCTGAAAGAGCACAAGCTTCCAGGATTCTCCTGGATTGGCTGCACTGCAGCGGGCCGCAACCCCCACTGGAGCACTGAGCTGCTCCACTGGCTGCCACTGCAGCTCACATCAAGGGGCTCGATTCTGACTCCCCTGCTGGAGAGGGCCAGTAGGTGGCATCACATGGCTTGCCTGTAAGGAAAGGGCTCCCTCTGCTCTTGCTGGCTGCTCTCTGTGATCTACCTTTCCTGCTGCTGCTTGGGAGACCAGCCCATGCTGCTTGACTAGCAGCCCATGCTAGTTCCTGATGCCTGCAGCAAGGAAGTCAGCCATTTGCAGCATGCACGGCTGCAGGCAGATCAGCTAGCAAAGCCCTCCACCTCTGCAAAGTTCAGTTCCCCGTGTCGGGTCTGCGCCTGGCTGCCAGTCAGTGTACAGCAGTTTTCATCTCGATGGTGGGCCAAGCCATTCTACAGCTTCGGACTTTTGCCGCCAAATCCATGTCCGGTGCAGTCACTCAACGATCAGCCCACCATTTTGAAAGCAGAATCCAACTTGATTGAGTTTGACCCACATGGCCGTGGCTGGTGCACTGATGGAGGGTCGCGACAGGAAGCAATCAGCATCTTGGTGACGGTGAGGCCTGGCTGGTGACATCGCTGTGGCCGGGCTGATCGACATCCGCTCTCTGCAATTGCGATCTGCGGCCCTTCAGTGCAGCCTCCCTGACCGTTCGACAGCCAGGAGTCCCCAGCAGCAGCATGGAACGCATGGACTCCCAAAGCTCCCTGGGATCCTCTGTGCAAGAGGATGGCAGCGAACACCGTCAGCTGCTGCTCAACAAGGCTTTGCGCTGTACCAGATCCCTGATGCTGCAGGACTTACCTGACGCTCCTCTGTCATGCAGGTGCGGGCCCTGCCCAGCCTGGTCAAGACGCTGATGAGAGGGCTGACCTGCTCAAGGGCGAGGCAGGCCTGCAGAATGCTTTGTTTGAGGTGAGGCTTGGCATGCCAGCTTGATTGAAAAGCTTGGCAGCTGGTCCTCAAGTTGAGGCCGCCTCCTGGTGCACAGCTGCAGGATGGTGTCTCATTGCCCTGCAGCTGCTCTACAGCCTCTCCAAGGTGAAGCTGGGGACTTCCAGCACCTTTGTGCTACTGGCCATTGCTCTGGAGTATCTGCAGGTGACAACTTATGCTGTCTGCTTCAGTTGTTGTGCATTGCTCTGGCAGGCTGCATCTTCACGTGAGCTTGGTGGTGCAGCTGGAGGCTCTCATCTTTGCACCTCACTTCCCTTGGGACTTTGATCACGGCTTGTGGTGGGCCAAGCGACTTGAGCCCTCTATTACTGTGCACACTAGTGCAGCATGCATGCCAGTGCACTTGGTCTGCTAGTGCCATATGGCAGGACTCTGTGTTGTGCTGCAGGGCGTACAGGGTGTTTGAGAGGACTCAGCTGCAGCAGCTAGCAATGGCTGGTAGCGTGGGTCGCTCATCGTGGCTTGCTTGCAGCAGCACTCACAAACAGGCCAGCAGCTTCACTGCTGATGCCAACACTGTGTTGCAGATGACAGTCTTCATAGTCTTCTTGTCTCTCGTAGTCGTGACCGTGCTTGCAGTCCAAGTCCTGGGTGTGTTCTGTGCGATGGTGAGAGGCTGCCTCACCGTCCTGTCTAGTGTCTGGGTGCCAGAATCTCTGCTTGTTGCAGCCCAGACCCTGTCTTTGTGCCTGCAGAGCATAAGAGCCAACAGGTCAGCAGAAGCTGTGGGCTGGCATGTCAGAGTATTGAAGGCACCCCTCGCAGTCCTCTGGGGCCTGTTCTACCCCTCCCTGCTCGGCTTCTCTGTCTCAGGCGAGCAGGCACAGTCCTGGTGCTGCACCTCTCTGCATGGCTGCTCAGTGATGCTGCATCATTTCTATGCAGGCCAGAGCATCGAGTCCCATGAGTGGGACATGTGGTGCAGGGAGAGAGTAACTGAGCTCTCCCCTGCACCATGCTGTTCAGTGCCAGGGACAGTGCATGGCCCTCTGACCAGGGTCAAGAATACTGAAGCCACCAGAGGTTTGCAGAAGGCTTGAAGCAGTCCTCACTGTGCTGCAGGGCTCAACTGCCGCCTAATCAATGTGTCGCCCAAGCCCTGGGTGTACTTCCCCCAGGAGACCTGCTTTTCCATGCCCCACCTCGTCATCCTGATAGCTGCCCTGCCAACAGCAGGCCTGACCATTGCCACAGCCTTCCTGCTGGTGGTGGCTGCCCAGGAGCTGGACCCTGCCAGCACATGCCTGGGAGCAATGGCGCATGCTTCGTGAGCGGCGTGCTGCCTGTGCCTTTTCCGCTCAAAGATCTGTGTCGCGCATCATCTTGAGCAGCCCAAACCTGAGTGGGCAGCAGTGTGAGCAGAGTGCTGTTTCCTGCATACCTGCTGGTCACCACCTGATGCCTGCACACAGGCACCAGTCTGCCTTTGCAACGCAGCACATGCATGCATGCTGTCCAAGTGCGCACTTCGCTGCTGCAGGGCTGCTTTCCGTTGGGCCATCATGAAGACCCTGCTGATCATCCTAGCTCAATTGATGTCCCGCTACCACATCTTCCAGGGCGTCATGTTCACGGGCCTGACTGCCAGCATGCTCTACGTGGCTGTTCAGGATGTTGTCTATCTCACGAGCTGGGTCAACTACTTGCAGGTGAGGCAAATGCCCGAGTTGATGCTTGCTCTGGGTACAGGCAGCACAGTAGCCAGTGCACTGCACAGTTGCCGTACAGGCATCACATTGTGCAGCAGCAGATGGCCGCTGTGTGCATGCAGGCAATGGGGTGCTGCTCTGCGCAGTGTGATCCCGCTTTGCAGATCTGCCACAGAGTCATATTCACTCAGCAAATTTTGCACAGGAGTTGTGACTGAGGCCAACGTCATGCAGGCTTGACAGAACACCAGCTCCCTGCTGCATATCCCTGCACCCCAGCACCCTGCTACATGCTCTTCATAGCCTCCACATGGTGTGCACCGTCGCTGCAGGCCGGCCTGTACTCCATGCTGACCTGGAGCTCCCTTGTGCTGTTCATCATGGCTCTGACCCAGAGCAGCCGCGTCTCCGCTGAGAACAGCACCTACGTTGTTCTGGGTGGGCTCCCCTTTGCCTTTGCGGCTGGCGCTCTAGCTGCCTGGGGCCGCATGCTGTACGCCCACAAGATTGCTCAGCGCTTCCACAATGCCAAGGTTTCCAACTTGCTACGTGTGCGGCACCGCTTCTGGGATGCCCAGGAGGTGGAGGTCACTGCGAGGTGGGGCTTCAAGCAGCAGTGGCTGCTGCACATGTTGTGATCTCTCGGCTTGTCTTGCAAACATTAACCCGCTGGTCTGACTTTCTGCCACAATTGCGGGCGGGCTGCCTGGTGGCCAAAGCGCCCATGCAGCGCTTGTGCCATGGTCATGGGTGTCTGCTGGGTGTGCACAAGCGCTGTGCCCCTCACCTGCATGTCAGCTGGCATGGGATGTGTGTGACTGGCTGCTGCACCACCCTGAGTGACAACACCTGCAAGCAAGACAAGTGAGCTGCAGCGTGGCTCTCTGCCCTGTGCATGTCCAGCCGCTGTCAAGTAGCTCACCTCAGCAGCAGGCCTGGCACTGTCCAGATGCCGACATGAGGTGCAGCAGCTCTGTACTGTGCCTGCAGATGTGCCCGGAAGCAAGACCAGGACCAGGCATCCATCCCTGCCTGGGTTGCTGCAGCTGAGGCAGCATACCTAGAGGGCAGGCAGCAGACTCCCAAGAGCGCATACCTGCATCTCAGACTTGCCTGTTTTCTGGCAGCATTCAAGCCAGTCAGCAAGGTGGGTCTGCCCTCCTGCTGGCCAGCGCAGTCGTTCGGCGCCTGCATGTCCAGCTAGGGCCATGACTGCCATGAGGTTCCTGTGTTGGGAGGATGGCAGGCAGGCTCCAGCTGCTGCATCAACTCTTGTTGCACGTTGTGTGAGCATATCCACTCAAAGCTTCACGCCCATCGGGCTACCATCAAGCTTCTTGTCTAGGAGAGTGGTCAGCATGGGGCAGCTCCTGCTTTTTTCTTTGCACTGCTTCTGTGTCACAGCTCATTTCAGCTGGTGCTGTTGAAATGATGGAGGCTGCACCTGTGGCCTGTGCAAAGTTGGAGGGGGAAAGGGGGTGTGGCGGGCTAGGAGGACAGCTGCCAAATTCAGAGGCTCAGTGCCATCCTGCAGGGTGCTTTCAGTGCGGAGTTGGTGCTGGCCCGCAAGTGCAGTCCTTCTCTGCTGGAGCGCTACGCCCTCTTTGTCCTGTGAGCCAAGCTTTGCAGCTGTGGCGCTGCCTGATTGCCTCTCGTGGGTGCTGCTGCCAAGATGCATGCCCCTGCATTGGCACACATGCTGCTGCTGGCCAGGCGCCCCGTGCAAACATAAAAAGGCTGGCGCTGCAGGAGCAGCAAACGCGGCTCAAAGGCTGCTGCCAGCACAGATCTGGTATCTGCAGCCGAGCTGCAGCACTACTACCAGGGCCTGACGCAGATTCACATGGAGGCGCTCGATGCCATCAGGGCCTTTTGGCGTGAAGTGCTCAGCAGCAGAGCCAGCGTTGCAAGTCTGGCCAAGGTAGATGGCCACACATGTGTGCCAGTGTGTTGCAGCTAAGAGCAGCACCTGACATGCATGTGCAGCTGCCTGATCCTCAAGGTCAAAACGTCCACAGGCAGACGGAGTGCCGAAAGCAGAACATGTGCTCAACAGCGGCTACTGGCCTGGCCTGCTTCCCCACTGTGTCATTTATTTTGAGTGCTGCTGCGGACGAGGATGCGCGAGCAGCCTTGTCAGATTGTGTTCAATGCTGCAGGCATTTACAATTGTGGACCACACTGAGGCTCAGGCAGAAGAGACCTACCGTCTGGTGCTAGAGCGCTATGGTACAAACCCCAAGGTGTGCTGAAGCTGAATTGCGGCTGCTGGGTGCAGCCTGTTGCAGCAAAGCACGCAAGCATTCTGTGCTGCAGGTACTGCGAGCATATGCGCATTTCCTGCAGGAGGTCAAGTGTGATCCTTGGAAGGCCCAGAGGTGCTTATAATTGTCTGCAGCTTTCCTTGTCAAGCTCAATCGCAACGCTGCAGAGGCTTGGCAAAACCTAAACTGTTCATTGCTGTAGGTACATGGAGCAGGCTGATAAGCAGGATCTTGTGAGTCTCTCATACCTCTTGCCCAAAGCTGGTGGTTGCTCATGCTGTTGACAGGCATCTCTGCCATGCCACATCACAGCCTCAGGCGCTTCAGGCCACCGTCAGGTAGATCAGCAATGATGTGTTGCTGCCACTGCAGCTGCAAATGGAAGAGCAGAAGAGAGCAGCGATACAGGCCACCTTTGCTAGTGCTGACGGTGGCGATGGGACGCTGCTGGCAGCAGACATCAGGGGTGCACTTGTCATCTGCTCAGATGAAGGTGTCATCACCTACAGCAATCAGGTGGGCAGCGTCCACAGATGTCTAACCCCAGACATTAGCTTCAGTGCGAAGGTGAACCTTGCATCATCTGTCCAGCCAGCAATCTGAGCAGCACCTGCTGAGCTGCTGGGCTTGGGTTCTGCCTGTGACATTGTAAGCATGGCACATTATGCAGCTGCCATGCAGCATAGGGCCTGCTCAGCTGTTGTGCACTGCCTTGAGAGCTCATGTTCATCTGATCTGTAGAGTTCTGGCACTCAGGGCCTCTATGTGTGTCTGCCAGGCGTTCAGTGACCTGCTCGGATATAAGCCCACTGCCCTCAATGGCAGCAGCATCTCAATCCTCATCCCCGGGCCGGCCAACATTCTGCACTCAAGCTACATGCAGTCCTACAAGCAGACCCACCGCGCCACCAAGGTAGACAAGAGCGCACAAGAGACTGTTGCGCTGAGCGCTGACAGATATGGGGTACCTGTCAGGCTGGAAGTCACTACAAACCCTGGTGGTGAGGGCCTCACTGGGGTCTTTGAAGAGGTGAGCCGCTCATCCTGTCTTACTTCTGAGTTTGAGGTGTCCCACCTAAGGAGCGATCTGCATGTCAGACAGCATTGTAGTCTTGCTTCTTTGCGCTACAAAGCAAGACCTACGAAGTGCTCATGATCTCAGTTTCCCTGCAGATCGAGGAGAACCCAAACACCGGTCTTCTGTGGCTAAGTGGGGATGGCCACATCTTTTGCTGCAGCCGGGGACTGCACCATCTGCTTGGCCACACTCCCTCTGATGTGGAAGGCAATTCTCTCCAGAGCCTGGGTGAGAGATGTTGAGGCCGCTGCGCAGAGCATAGTGGTGTTTGGCGTTGAAACTGGCAGGCAGCACATTCTGCCCACGCAGGTGGACAAGACCTTGAGAGGCAGCTCACACGGGCTTTGGACAGCATCACGGCACCCTCTGGGGATGCCAGCGCCCCTGCCACAACAGCTGGAGCTGCCCCAGAGCCTGCAGCTGCTGGTCTGACAGGGCCTCAGCTTGCGGCGCCCTCAGGCGCAGAGGCACACTCATTCCAGGTCAGGCTGTGTCTGCCAGAAGCGGCAAACAGACCCCAGGCTGCCAGGCCCTGGTGTGACTATGCTACTAGCGACTCAACTGCTCCATGGTTATCAATGCCGGCTCATTGAAAGCAGAAGTGCAAGGTTCTGCACTGGCCTGCAGGCCAGCTTGCGTCATCGCTATGGTATCAAGATCCCAGTGACTGTGAGCCTGGCCCATTCTTTTATAGATAAGCAGAACGCAGTGCTACGCTGCACCATCAGCGTCGGCCCTGAGCAAGCCAAGATTGGCATGGTAGTGGCAGACTCAAGGGGAAGAGTTGTCTACGCCAACAGTGCCCTCAGCACCATCCTGCATGTGCCATTGGGTGAGCAGACGCAGCAGCACCACTGCTGCCTGGGCCCTTTGCCAGAGACACCTGCCTTCTACTATCTGACGATTGCCTGCAGCACATCTTTTGAGCGGCTCCAAGAAGCTCAGCGACTTCATGCCCGAGCCCCACAGGGCAATGCACGAGAAATGGAGAGCTGCTGCCATCAAAACCAAGTGAGTGCTGCCGACTTGCTGATGGGTGTGGCTGCAACTTGCATTTGTGCCTGCTCTGCCCTTCCTAGCTCTTCTGGATACTGCTGCAGGGCACAGCCAGGAAAACTATCGTGCCGCACTGGCCGCGTTGTGGCGATGCTTGGGGGACGACACCGTCAACCCAACTTTGTGACCATGGACACTCAGATTATTGAAGGACCTGCAGGCCAGCAAGTCTTGCTGGCCCAGGTCAAGCCCTGGCAAGGGCAAACACGCGAAGAGTGGGGAATCAAGACTGACGCGGTGCGCTTTTCATCTTGCGCTGCCTTTTGCTGAGTGGCTGTGAACCTTCCCACAGCAGCTTTCAGCTTGTGTGCTCTTGCTTGCAGGAAGCCGTCGCATCCACCAAGCGGCTGCGTCTGCTAGTCAACTGCAATGATGGCCAGGTTCTGGCAGCCTATGCAAACGTGTCCCACGCCAAGCAGAACTTTGGAGTCAACCCCCAGGACCTCGCCAATTCTCACATCAACGACTGCCTGGACTTCTTTGCAGCTGCTGCAACACTGGACCAAGATGCTCACTCAGGTGTTTGAGAGCTCTCAGACCTGTAGCGGCTGGCTCAGCACCTGTAGTTCAATGAGGCTTGCCACTTTCAGATACCACTCCCCTGACCTGGTGGTCACGACACCCTGTGCACCGCACTCCTGCAGGCCCAGCTGGGGATGATGACAGCCAGGCTGGCAACATCACCGCAGATCTGTTGAAGGCCATGCTGCTGCACATGTCCATCATCTCCGGCACAACTTGGGGGCCAGCATCATTTGCTATGGGCTTCCAGCATGTGGCCCAGGACAGCACCTTCTGTACCATGCAGGCAAGACTTGCTGTGCGGCAGAGCTGTTGCCTTCTCTGAGCAGAGTGTCAGCAAATGCGCATTGGAGGTGTGAACACAGAGCCACAAAGGAGCTGGGCACGTCTTTTGCTGTGGGCTGTTGCTGGGCAGCATGATCGCGGCAAGTGGTCACAAAAGCCTGAGCGCACATGCAGCACCAAGCATGATGCTTGCTGCAGGCAAGAACCAGAGTGCATGTCGAGGCTCTCAGCACAGACGCTGCTGGTGTGGAGCTGTTCGACCTGAGAGAGATGGGGTTGATTAGCCAGGACATGCTAGATTCTGCAGGTAGAGGTTTGGCTCTTCCTTTGCTGAGGCAGGCAAGCCCCATGCAAGTCAAAAATTGGTCCAGTGCTGAAAATAGGGTTCTGCCACTGAGCCTCTGTAGATGGGTTATGACTCAGCGCTGTGCAGGCTGCCTGAGAAATCCAGGGCCACTACCAGCGGCAGTCCACAAGTCAGCTTATCAGAGCTCTGCTGCCCGCAGATGACAAGGACAGCAGTGCATTGGCCTGCCTTGACCTCTGGGCAGCTGACCTTCTAGAGGCCATGCTGGAGGTAGACAGCAGCGGCGCCATCAAGAGTAGCAACCATGATGCAACAGCCCTATTCGGCATGACACCTCAAGCGCTCAAGAAGGCCAACATCCGCGACCTGTTGCAGCTTCCAGGTGTGGTGCCCTGCATGCAGCTGCTGTGCACTTGGCCGACTTCATATGTTGCTGCCGCATCCTCAGCCTCTGCCTGCCTGCCGCAGAAGCCGGGGCTGAGCCCACCTCCAACAATGCTGGGCTGTCTCATCTGCACTGGGGTCAAGCTGTGCAAGCGCCACCACAGATTTGCTCACGCTGCTTGGTTCCCTAAAGCTTGAGACAGCACTTGCTGCAGGAGACGAGGCCCATTCTGTTGCCATGAATCTGGCAGATGTGCTTGGCCTGGCACGCCCAACTGCCATGAAAGCTGTGGCCAAGCCTGGCCCAGGGGAGCTGGTCAGCGAGAAGCAAGCCGCCACAGGCCTGCATGCAGATGGCTCCAGAGTGCAGTGCAGCCTGCAAGGGATGGACAAACATGGAGACAGCCTCAGGCAAGTTTGACCTCTCATGGCTATCAAGAGACACTACAGGCAGCTGCATCAGCACTGTTCAAAAGTGCGTTTGAACTCAGCAGCGATTGCCATTGCGCATGTATCTCAGCCCTCCTGACATGCCATGCGCACTCAGCAGGCTATGTGTGCTACCGCATCAGCCATCTAGCCCTCTGTCTCTCTGCAGGTATGTGCTGCGAATCACCAGTCATGGCAAGGCCAAGGTGCCACTCAACCCGCAGCGCATTGTGTCCAGCCTCCTGAAGGCTAAGCCTGTGGTGCAGTCTGCACCTGGCAACCTGGCTCTAAGTGCTGTGTGAGTATGCCCTGGTGGCTCGTTTCGGTCAAGACATCTGCTGAATTGTAGCCGCTGTTTAAGGGGCCAGGCCTGCCTTCTGCTCTGCTCATTCCAGGCAGCTGAACTTGTTGGGGTGCCAGCAGCTCTCCATGCTGCAAGGCACCTGTACAGCAGTCAAGTCTGAGGCAGGCTTTCGACCTCTGCAAGCCTCAGACTTTCCAGCAGCGCTGACTGTGTGCAATCCAGCACCTGACCTGACGCGTTGAGCGCGCAAGGCGGGCAACACCTGTAGGCATGGGGACCCTGCTGTGCAAGCTGCGGATGGTGGTGGTGAAGGTGCACTGGAGTAAGGCCAGGCATGACAAGCCAGCCCAGCTTGCATGATAGGGGTGCACTTCTGGGCAACAGGCATTGCAAGCATGCACTACATGCAGCTGCTCACCGGCAAGGCTGGCTGGCACACTTGCAGGGAAGCTGACCCTGGCGAGGCTGACAATCTGCCCTTGGACGAGCATGAAGAAGGTGCAGCAGATGAGGACAAAGCAGTCAGCGAGACAGGACAGTCAGGTGCAAGGCTTTTACCTGGCTGCAAGCTGCCAGGTGGTAGCAGCTCCCCCTTCTGACGTCACACTGCCTGGCTGCAGAGCAATCTTCCATTGATGCCAGATCAGACGCACAGAGCAAACAGGCAGGTTCCGATTTGCAAGAGGGAGGACTCTGCACCATGTGTGGCATCAGCATATGCTGAAGCGTCGCCCCATGCACAGCCTGACTAGATCAGGCCTGCAACCAAAAGCGGTTCTCCGAGGGAGCACCTGTCCAGGACCTGTGCATGGACTGCTCTTCTCAAGCCCTGCTCATGCACCAGGGTCTCAGAAACACCCTTTGTCCTGCACCTGCATTGCGCAGGCTGCCTGCCCCAGGGCTGCTGACGAAGCCAAGCCCATGAGACTGCCTCTGCCCTGCACATGCAGAGTGAAGATGTAGGTCACGAGGAGCAGCGCCAGGCTTTTGCCAGGGCCAAGCGTTTCAAGAAGCTGACGGCGACCATGAAGGCCCCTGCAGCCACACATCACCTCACAAACCTGTGGCGAGCCACTGTGGTGCTCTTGCTGGTAGTGGCTGTCACCCACATCTCCTGCTTTTTTGGGGACCGTACCATCTACAACAAGATTGCCAGGTGAGCCAGCCCCTGCACAGCAGCATTGGTCACCTGCATAACAGGGCGAAGCCCAGCATGTGTTACCAAAGCAGATCAGAGCCAGGAACACTTTTCACTTAAGTCTTGTGGAGAAGCTATTCTACATGTTCAGCATCATGAGAGCCAGCCTTGCAACGGTGTCTCACAGTTGTTGGTGCGTGCAGCAAAACTATGACGGCCTACCAGCTCATGAGCGTAAGCCTGTGATCTACAGCAGCCAGTGCCTCAAGTCTGTTTACTGCATTGTCGACGTGAAGCTTGCTTTGCCTCAGGGGGCTATCCGCATCCATGCCATAGATGAGATTAATCAGAACCTCTATGGTGCCATGGATGCCACAGCGCCCCCAAGCTGGAACACCTACAGCCCAGCATGGATCAGCAGCTATGTCACGGCACAACAGATGACGCTGCACACGGTGGTGAGTCACGATGCTGTGGAAGCGTGTTTGCTGTTGCTTGTGGACGTTGCTGCCTGGCGCATTGCCAGCCACCTTTGCACATCACATGTACCCCCTGCTGCATAGGCCCCATGCCAGCCCGTCGACCAGTACCACCGACCTTGTGCTGCAGACACAAGACTACGGCAATGTCATGCAAACGGCCTTCACCCAGAGTGTGCCAGGCAGCACTATCTGGAGCTTCATGGTGTCAGGGACCAGTGCCGACTTTTATGTGCAGGTCTGCATCTTCTGCCAGATGAGAGACACAAAGGCGTTCAGACTCCCGCCTGATTCGCTGTCCAGTTGCTGCTGCAGGCGTTTGCTAACACAACGCCACCGCATTCTTACTGGCAGCGCACTGGACTAGAGATTGCCAGCACCAAGTAGGTGTTGGCACTTGCCTTCAAGTGTCAAACGTGCTTGAAGCAGCCACGACTACACCACACACTTGCACTGCCTGGCCTCACTGCCCTTCACAGCCCTGTGCTGCTGTGTTGCAAGCAATTGCACCCTTGCACAAGCTTGTGACTGACGTGCAGGATTGTACAGTACTGCTTGTCAGTAAGCAACATGGGCTCAGATGAGCTGCAGCAGCTGCATCAACGCTTTGAGTGGCATTACCCAGAGGACAACATCCCATATGTCATAGGCTGGGCCCTGGATGAGTTCAGGGACATTCAGGCGAGCACAACTGGTAGCATCATGATCATTTCTAGGCTGTTGGATAGACTCTGCTTCCCCTCAAGCGCAGTGACGTTTCCTGCTCTTGCAGACTGCCAATGCTGCAGCAACCAACGGCTCAGCCACCAAGGTACGCAAGCTGCAGCAGGCCTGGCTTGCACACCTGCAGTTGGTAGCTACCTAAGGCTACCCCTTCTCTGTGTGCAGCTGCTGCTCATTGTCATGGTGATCTATGGCCTAGTCATCATGCCTGGAATCACAGCAGGGTGAGGCCATGGTGGCGGCCATTTGAGCTGCCACTGCTGCGCATGCACCTGCCCTCACTTTGTCTTTTCCAGCACCATGAGCTCCCATTCCAGCTGCTGCATTCCAGGCTGTGGTTCCAGCTGGAGCGGGTCAGGACAGTCAGGAGGCGGACTTTCCAGGTCTTCCTGCTGCTGCCCCGGCCCACAGTGACGGCTTTGGCACAGAAGCAGATCGACTTGGGTGGTGAGGGCAGGCAGGGCATGTTGTCTTGGTCACACTGCAGCAGGCCAGCTGCGTTTGCACATTTGCTGCACCTGTGCCTCAAGGCATTGCGACATATGCAGCGACCTGGACTGCTGATCAGCTTTACCTGCATGCATCCTGCTGGCAAGTCTATGCTCAAATGCCAGATGGCAGGGCTGAATCGCTGGCTGGCTGACTGCAGATGACTTTGATGAGGCTGCTGAGCATCTGGCACACCAGCAAGCAGACCAGCAAGCAGAGAAGCAGGACGCAGCTCTCAAGTTTACACAGTCTGGGCGGCAGCTGCAGGTGGGGAGGCTGGCCTGCTAAATGACTTGCTGCTCTGTATCACATTGCAGCCTTGCTGCCGCTGCGCTTGCCCAGCATCGTTTAAAGTTGGCAGTCATAGGTAAAGGAGCTGCGCAAGATCCTGGCATGCTGCTCTGGATGCGTGTGCTCTGCGGCACACAGTTGCTGATCACGTGCTATGCTGTGCAGAAAGGATCCATCTGGGACGCACACTACGTTCTCCTGCTGCCGTTTGCCCTCTGGGCGCTTGTCATCATTGTGAGTCTGTGTGTATACTTCTATGTTCCAGCTGTGACAAGCAGGCCAGCCACTGATCACGTACATGGACTCCTGCAGGTGCTGAGCTCTACCTCCTACACGGCAATGCTGGGCAACCGGGGCCGCGTCACTGGATGCTTGACGTGCAGGTATGTGTGTTGTGCATGTCCCATTCCGCTGTTGTGCTAAGAGCCCAGCAGGACACTGCACGCGTTTGCAGGTCCCTCAATGTGGCTCAGGCCCGCATCAGGGCTGCAGCCATGCGCCTGCAGCTGGCGCCCAATGCACAGGCTGCTGCCTCTGCGCAAGCAACGTGAGGTTTTGATTGACGCCTGCCAAGCTGCTCTGCACTGTGTATGCTGCTGGTGCAGCCATGCTGCTCGTTGCCGCATGTGCCTCTGACACAGCCTGGCCCCCCGCATGGACAGCATATCAAGCACTGTCGTGGAGCTCCAGATGGTGCTCAATGGTCTACAATTTGGCAACGCATCCCTGAACCTGCCACGAGGCACCTCCATGATCTCAGACACAACCCTCCTCAACACCCTGATCAAGCCTGGGTGTATGTGCACCAACCAGACGTCGTGCTTGACCCCAAGCAGCCCGTGAGTGATGCCTTGACCTGCGGCTATCTGCCTGCTGACCTGTGCTCCAGCCTGGGACTGCCTCGCCCTGCACCACATCCGAGCCACCGTCCGTTCTGGACGCTCGAAAACCCGAGTACTGTTTGGGCAGCCTTGGGCACAATTCTGTGACCTGCGCAAAAGCTGGTCAGCCTGCTTGGTCCCTAGCAAGTTGTGGGGGGGATGCTTGGAGGACTGCCACCTTCCCTGGTGGCATGCACAAAGTTCTCTGGAGCTGTCTTGCCCTGCAGGTTCTATGCAGTGTCAACATCCGGCCTGAGAGGCATGTTATCTTCATTCATTTCCAGCGCTGAGATTTTAGCCAATGCTGCATATCCTCTATCCATCAATGACACCAATCTTCAGGTCAGCTTGCTCTCCCAGGCTGTGGCTTGAGCTGTATGCCAAAGCAAGCTGACCTTTCCATCTGGATGCAGCTCATCAAGGTCATCGGAGCCTTTGACCTGTATGGAGGGCTCTTACAACTGTGTGGGCTGTGGTTTGATGAGGCAATGCATGTGCTCAACTCCAAGAAGACGCTCGAGGTGGGGCTCTGCAGCCGATTTTATCGTTGGTGGCGCCTGAAACCATCTGCATGCAAGGCCCAGCTGCCTGACCCTGCACACCAGCACCTTTGCCTGTCCTCCAGGCCACCCAGTGTGCTGGCTTGCCAGAGCAGCTGAGCCGCTCACTGAAAGACTGCCGTCCCACTGCCCTTGCAGGTTGTTGTGCTGGTCATTCTCCTGTGCGCCATCCCTGTGTATTTCCTGGCTGTGTTGCAACCCTTTTGCAAGCGACTGGCCAGGGTGAGAGGCTGTGACAGGCATTGTGGGGTGCAATCAGGCCTGGCATCAGAAGACTTGTTGTCGGGGGGCTGCTTGTAAGCTCAGGATTTGTCCCCAGCAACGCTGCCCGCCCTGCTGCAGGAGTCCCACAGGATGGCTGATCTCACGTCGCAGCTGCCAACCTCAGTGGATGTTGTTGGTGAGCAGAATGCGGTCCAGCGCGGCACCTCTGTGACCATGCAGGCTTAACTGGCTAGACTGGGCAGGAACTTGACTGCCCTGATGCTGCAGGCCTTGTGAACAGAGCTTTGCTCACCCAAGAGCCCATGACGAGTGACCCGACAGGACAGGGACCAGCCAACGCTGTGGACGAGGGAGAGCGGCCCCCCAGGGAGGCATCTGCTGACGCATCCGCGACCACTGCTGGATCCAAGCCTGCTGCGGAAACCAAGCTAGCCCAGATTGCTGCGCTGGAAGCAGAAGTAAGCGCGACTGGACTGCGTCATCACAACCAGCTGCGGGGGCTGACAGTTGGCAGGCACTGATGCTGCAGGATGTCCCCTCCCTGGAGCGGGCATGCAGCAGCCAGCCTCTGCTGGGAGCAGAGGTGCAGTCTGCCCCTGGCCTGTCTGGGCCCAAGCGCAAGTCCAAGATCAGTTTTGCGGCCTGAATGCATTTAGAATCCTTCTGAACTCCTGCTTTGCGTGTGACTCCAGAACTTAAAAGCTCATCTGTGACTGGACAGCCCTGCCTTTGCACCAAGAGTGGCGGAGAGCACAGATGCCTGTTAAGAGGGAGCAGCGAGGATGCGGAGACAGTCTGATGGCGTCTATCTCTGCTTCGAATGCCTGCTGCACAGCCTTCTCCTCCTGCAGAGCAGCCTGCCTGGCCCTGTCTGCTTTCTGACACCACGCTGCAAGCTTTGCAATCAGCTCTGGGCCTGTTCTTTATGTCTTGCTTCTCCACTGCGGCCAGACCAGGCATGCGGCACACACTCTGGAAGACTCGAGCACGGTCTTGTGTTTTTGCAGCAATGGCAACCAGCTGCGCATCAAGTCACCTGCCAGTGCTGGCCGTCAAGGCCTGCCAGTGAAGTCAATCTCATCCACTTCGCCCATCATGGAACGGCCCTGATCAAGCCACCACCCGTGCCCAACTTGGATCCACTTGACTGCCAAGCATCTCTAAATAACTTTCCCGCTTGAGGACGTCTCATTGTCAGGAATTAGGTCAGGTCCTCTAAACATGGCCGAAAGCATGAGCAGTGTGCACTTCACGACAGCGAGAAGTGACATGAGCGCTCCATGAGCTGAGGGTGCTTTTCTCCTCCACTAAAGGGCACTTGCCATGAAATCCTACGCTCAGGAGTACACAGACACACTGACAAGCTTTGTGTTGCAGCATGACCTTGAGAAGCTCCCACGGCCTCCACGCAGCAAAGCTCTCTCTACAGTTGCCAGTGTGGACAGCATCAGGGCCAGCTTGCACCAGCAGAAGCGTGCAATGCATACCCTGCAGCACAACAAGATCTACAAGGAACTGCTCAACACCTACCCTACCAGGCCAGAGTCAGCAGGTTGCAGGCAGTGGTGCAGCATGTCTGCCAGTGCTACTTTCATATTAAGCAGGATCAGGCTTTTGTTTGCTTGAAAGTGCAGGCCGTGTTAAGGCATGTCGCTGCTTCAGATGTTCTGGTTTGTCAACCATGCTGTTCTGGACTGCAGGTTTAGGACACCATCCTAGACAAGCGAAGACTGCCATTGCACAGTGCAGCAACCAAGTCCAGAAAGCTCTGTGGTCTGCAGGGTCAGGGAAGCAGCAGATGCGGGAGATGGATGGACGCATGCGCATGTTCGACAGCCTGCGCCAGGTGGCTGCCAAGGAGCAGTACAGCCGCAGAGGGGTATGGAGCATCACTGGGGAGCCCTATCAATGCTACGGGGAGCCAGAGCAGGTGTGAATCCTTCTGCATGTCTTGCTGTGGTAAGCCAGATCATACCAGATCGCAGTTCCCCCTGCACTTGGTTGCAAGCAGGTGTGCTCCTGCGCAATCGAACAGTGCCTCAGCCACATCGGGCTCCTGTGCACGTCTGGCTTCCAGTGCTGCCAAGAACCAAAGCATGCATGTGATGCGCTTGCTTGCAGAAAGCCATGCAGTGGCTGGCCAGTGCCTCAGCCAGACAGGGCGCTGCGCCTTTCTCGCATATTGCTGCTTATGCTAGGGGGATTCAGGGCGCGCAATATGGCTTCTGCACCTTCAACGGAGCCATGCAGCTTTGTGGCCTGCTGGTGCCTTAGCTGATAGATAGACGTGGTCCCAGGCCACATTGCAAGGGTTGAGTGCCGGGAGCAGCCCCGGCAGCTCTCAAACGAGGAGGTGCCCTGCTGGCCTTGAAGAGTTCCAGCCCAGGACCTTGACTTGCACCCTGCCTGCACATGGACGCCGTCTGTGCCTGCAGGTCACGAAAACCATGCCATGTTTGTTTAAGTATGAGGTCAAAGCAGCACAGGCAGCAAGGTGGGTTGTGGTTGGCCATGCTGATTTGGCAATGCACAGCAGATGGCTTGAGACGCTCCATTCATGACCCTGCTGCACTCATGCTCCGACGAGGCAGGCTAATCATATTGAACATGACTGAAAAAGGGCATGGCCTGGGCAGGCCGTCAGGCTACACTACCAAGCAACCTTCTGCATGTTTACTTGTGGCCTGCGGCGTGGCACAGGGCTCAGGCGAAGAGGCAGGCCAAGGAGGCCTACAACGCAGCTGCCGCAAAGCGCAGCCGCCCGAGCTCGGCAGGGAGTGCTGGCCATCGTGCCACGTGGACACCAGAGGAAACCCCCTCTTCTGCAGGCAAGTGCATCCCTGCAGGCACATCAATTTCACCCTCCCCAGACATCGCACTGCCACCCTGCAGAAATCCCTTGGAGCTCCAGCAGAATCCCATCCTGTGCAGGCAAGCAGTACCTACAGGCACTTGTTCTGTCACCTACTCTGAGAGCATCAGAAGGCCAGGAGCCTGAACAATAGAAATTTCAAGCACTGCTGCAAGCAGCTGCCTCAGGTGCCCACAGGGCTGCCGGCAAGGTTCACATGCACTTGGGCCAGCTCTGCAGGACTCAGCCAACAGCCCATCCCGTTCCGCATAGCGCTCTTGGCAGCCTGAGCCGGCAGGTGCTGTTGGCCAACTCTGCAGAGAGCCTGTCCCCTGCCACAAGGGCTGCCCTCCCTGCCGGCACCAGAGCGCTTCATGTGCGTCTGCAGCACAGACCTGGCAGAACCAGAGCTGCCCTGGCTGCAGGTGATGGGAAGGACCTGCAGATCGATCCAGCCACGCTGGACCGGGTGACCAAAGCCATGCTCAGCCGGAGCAAAGCTGTGCTGCT
The DNA here is from genome assembly GCA_019693375.1 of Asterochloris erici. Lineage (NCBI taxonomy): Eukaryota > Viridiplantae > Chlorophyta > Trebouxiophyceae > Trebouxiales > Trebouxiaceae > Asterochloris > Asterochloris erici. The sequence continues at coordinate 916,112 of JAAMXJ010000226.1, forward strand.
GACCAATGCTGACAGGCGGGAAGCGAGGTGAGCAGCTTGTTGCAGGGCCAGCAAGTGGTTCTGGAACGTTAGAGCCTGAGTGCTGAGCACACCTCAAAAGCTCCAGCCTTCAGATCCACATCCCTGCCTGGACGCAGACGGCTGCAAGCAGAATGGTCGGGAAAGGCAATGCAGTGGCAGTGTCGCTCAGGCTCCCTGTCCTTTCCTCTTTGATGCACGATGTGCTTGCTGCAGCCCAGTGCAGCCTCCAGGCTCCTGGTCATACCCCTGGCCGCTGCCTGCACCTTCGCATGGCTAGTCACTTGCAGTGCACCATTGTGACTCAGGCCTGCAGCCTCCTGCAGCAAGCACTGCACAAGCAGCAAGCTCTCAGGCTCCCACAGTTCTTGCCCCTGGGCTCACTGCTAGGTGCCACCATTGCAGCCTCCAGAGCCTCCCGTCCTGCTGCCTGCAGCTCTCTGTGGCAGGTGCTGGCTGCACAAGACGGAGCTCACAGCAGGCTGCAGGCTTGCAGTTCCTGCCTGCTTGCAGCTTCCCACGACTGAACAATCAGTTGAAAGACGACTGCAGCTTCCAGCGGCAGGGGCTGCGCGTGGTGGCGCAATCCAGGCTCCCTGGCCTTCCCGCCTCCAGGCTCATGAAGTGCTCCCTCCAGCCTCCAGGCGACTAGGTCCTCACACATCTTGTCTGCAGCTTCCCGCGGCAGGTGTTGCAGATGGCTGAGGAGCGCGCCCAATTGTCGCGGAGGACAGGCAGAGGCTTTATGAGCGCAGAAGCTGCCAACACCGATGCCGAGGATCCCCTGCAGTGGGACGAGCACCTTCCAAATGAGGACAGGCGTCGCATGACGGCAAGCAGAGGTCTCTGCAGCTACAGATGTGTATTGAGCATGATTGTGCCGCCACCTCACTGCAGCAGCAGTCCAGGGCCACTCAGCACAGCATGGCCCAAGTGTCTTGGCTGGAATTATGGATCTCTGCTGCGGCAGATGTGTGTGCGACATGGCCCCAGTGCCATGTCATGCAAAGGGTGGATGCCTATTACTGTGTTGCTGCTGTAGCCTGGCAGAGCTGCAAACAGAGTAGACTAGACAGCTGCAGCAGCGCACTGGGCCGCCTGGGAAATGCCAGACGCATCACTGGGTGTTCGAGATGGCACCATACTCAGGTTAAGCCACAGCAAGCAGCCTACTTGACTACTTGACTATTTGCAGAAAGCTTTGCCTGCATCTGTGCAGTGTGGCTCGGGTGTTGCTCCCCCTCTTTGTGCACATGTCCTGCTTTGTCATCTGTGGCCTCACCAGCTGCCACCTGTTGCGTGCAGCTGGCCAGTCGCTGTTGCTCCCAGCATGCCTGGTCGTGCAGCACGGGCGCCGCTGCAGCCGCTTGGCGCCGGCAGCCTCCCTCAGCGTGTCTGGGGAGTCGGCTCCTGCAACCCCCACAGCGCAGGCCTCTGCCGGCCCCAGCCGCCGTGCCCACAGCTCTGCAGCCATGCTGCAGCCATCTGGCAGCAGCAGTGCAACCCTGCTGCAGCCGACCTTGGACTCAGACCTGCAGCCTGTGCTGGCTGGCGTGGGGGCAGGCTCCAGGGGCCAGCCAAGCACTCACCCGTCATCCACACCCTTCCTGGAGGAGCTGGCGCAGGAGCCTGTAGCACAGAGCGTCTCTGATGGGGCCAGCCCTCAGGTCAGTCCCTGCTCTCCCGCCCCGCTGGACTGGGACAGTCTGATCAGGCAACAGGCGCCTGCTGCGGCCGCCTGTGCCGGCTGGTGCTGGGCAGGGCTCAAGAGGGTCGGCGGGCCGCCGGCCCTGCTCAGCGGGTGCGGCAGTTGAGCCGGGAGGCATCTGTGTCACAGAGCATCTCTGAGGCAGGGGCCCTGAAATAGGTGCATTCCTGCTTTGGGCAATCCACACCTGCAGGTCAGGTTGGGCTTGCAGCGGCAGCTGGTTGCCTAGCTGAAAGATGTGCTGCCAGGTTGCTGCAGACACATGGGCACCCTGTCACGCAGAGTGGTGTGCTCACACTGGGTGCTCGACCATACATGCAGGTTGTGCTTGACATCACATTACTGGCTGCATCCCTTGCATAATGCAGATAAGCAACCAAGCTGCACAGCCGACAGTGCAGATTGATAGATTGCTACCCACTCCAAGTCCCTGCCTGCCCTTGCAAGGCCTGCAGAGCAACCTCTATGGACATCTCTCGAAGGCAACGGCCCAGGTCCGCCTCACAAGTCTCTCACGTGAACAGTGCTGGCTTCTGCAGGCGACCAGGGCAGTCTCAGGTGGCATGTGGCGGTCTGTTCAGCCTTGCTCAGCTTGTCTGTCTAGCTGCCCCTGCCATGTCTCCACGGCGGTCTGTCCAGGGCTGGCTTCGAGCCAGCAGGCCTTGTCCCTCCAGCAACCTCACATGCAGCCTTCACACCCCTGCAGGCCGGGCTGCCCACAGCTACCTCGGAGGCCCATGTCCTCTTCCAGACAGGCGGCCCCTACCAGACTGGACGCCGGCGCTCCAGTGACGTCCAGTCAACGGCCGGCACTTTGGGTGGAGGGACGATGCGAACCAGCTTTGGGGCAACACAGGCGCTGACGAGGCATGCATCCCTGCCTCCCGCCCCAGAGTTCACCGACCTGGTGCACAAGCGCAGAGCGGCGCTGGGGCAGGAGAATGATCCCGTGAGGCAGTGAGTGGAGGCCTGTGGCTGTGCATTTCTCCGTGCCTATGAACAGAGTTGCTTGTGGCCTGCTCTAGGGTGATAGGCATCAAAGGGGTGGCCCTGGGACAGGGACCAACTTCATGAAGAGGTGAGTCCATCGTCAGTATGGAGACTGCTCACAGCATGGCCAGCACCCTCTACAAGGGGGTGGCATTGCCGATGCCCACTTCTCACGCCTCTGCCAGCAGCTGCAATGTGTCGATGCATCGACACAACTCAATGAAGCACAGGTGGTGCACTCAGTGCACTGCACATTACCTGGAGCGCCAGCTGTCATGCAATCCCATCCTCCCCAAACACCCTGCAGCACTCTGTTGCTCTAGAGCAAGTTTTGGCCTCACTGCGGGCCCCGACTTGGTGCAGGTGGCATGATGCCTTCGTGGCCGTGCGCCAGCGCCATCGTCATCACCTGCAGCGTGTATTGTGGGAGCGCGCGCAACGCCGCCAGGCTGTGCGCAGCAGTACCCCCCACGCTGCAGGGTTCTGCGAGCTGGTGCTGCGGGACCTGCAGGCCAGCAAGGGGCGCGCCTCACGGGCACAGCCCCGCCCTGGTGCGCCACTGCCTGGGGACTCTGTAATGGCTGAGGTGTGCTTCATGGAGGTGCACAGGGGGCACTCAGACATCTGCCCCAACCTATGGCCAAATTTAACTGCCTTGCCCCTTTCAGTTGGGGCAGCAGAGCCTGCCTTGAGGTCGAGCAGTGCTGTTGGTGTTCCTGCGTCCCGTCTAGAGAAGCAGGTGGGTCACTGCCAGGAGGCAAATTTTGTTGCGAGTGCTCAGGAGAGCTGCATACGTCTATTAGGCCTGAGGCGTGAGAGGCAAAGCTGCTCAGGCTTGCTGGGTGCACTGGCATCTACGGTTGCTGCAAGTGGCCGCAAAGCCTAGTGCTGGGTGCTGCCCCGGCTCGATTGCTGTGGTGTGCAGGGGGGTCTACCAAAGGCACGCAGCAGCCCAGGGTATTGCTGTGCTGTGCTCACAGTCAAACTCCTTTGCCGGCCAGTTGAAAGGACAGGATGCATGCTGGTCATCACTAGCACCTGCACCACTGAAGGGGTGCATTTGCAGGCTGAAGGCATGAGAAACTGGGCTGCTTAAGCTGCTGGGTCTATGAGACGCGTGGCTCTCCTGTCTGGCCGGCGGTGGCTGCTGCCCTGCCTGGCATGCTGCGCCCTAGCAGGAAATCTGCCCGCAGCCGTTTGCCCTGCAGCAGTGGAAGTCCAGGCTGGTGCCGTTCTGCGCTCAGCACCACAATGCCTTTGGCTTCTTAAACAACGCGCCTGCTCTGAAACAGCTGGTGCCCGCCTTGCTGCAGGGGAGGAGCCTGAGAGCCTTCTGGCTCGGACAGGGGCCCTGATCGAAAGCCGCATGGAGGCCATTGCTGCCGAGATGCCGGCTGTTGAGCTGACCCAGGCAGACAAGATTGAGGTTGAAGTCATCTCCAGCTTCTACGACAGCCTGTGCCGCCTTGTCATGAGCATAAAGGCCGTGGACACCCTCAGCCTGGTGCTGGTTGAGGAGGTCAGCCTAGGAGGCAGGGCTGCACTAGGCTGCCCAGCTTGCAGTTGGGCTGGCCCTGCACACATGCTACATTTGCATCCAGAGCAGAGAGGCTGCAGGTGTCTTGGCCAAGCACAACCACCCCTGGTAACCCTCAGCAAAGTGAGCAAGCAGAACAGGCACAGCTGGGCCGATTGGAGGCGTGGCAGCCTTACCAGTATGGGGCAGCTATGTGAAGCTTCAGGTGTGGGGGTTTCACTAGCAGCCCACCCTGGGCTGCCTGTCTTGCGGCGAAATTACCTGATCAGGTGAGATTCACATGAGCATGAGTCTGCAGGAGACCCTCTGCCTGTTGCTGGTGGTGGGTTGAGCATAGAGGCACTCTGGCTGCCTAGGTGACTGTCCCGTCAAAAGTTTGCAGCCGGTGATTTCGTGTTTTGCGTGATGGCTCATGCTGATGCCACCGAGAAGGTGCCGCCGGTGAGAACACCTGCTGCCTGGCGTGGGGCTGGGGGCCTGACAAGCTCACTGTAGAGCGTACAATCAGCCTGTTCTGATGGACTCAATGACCACAGAGGCTGGGCAGCGTCTGGCTGCATGGGCTGGGGTGCCTGGTGGCCACACTGTCATAGCAGACATGTGATGCTCTGCGTGCTGGGCATGTGTCTGAGGTGTGGAAACCCCCCAGCAGCCTGTGATTTGGCTGCCAGTCTCGGTGGTGTTGGCCCAGAAAGTAGGCTTCACATATTCATCAAGGCACTTATTGCGCTCTGCCTGGTGCTGGACAAGTGAGTAAAGGCAGAGTCTTGTTTGGCTATGCCGCTTTGCAGCAACAGTACTCCTGTTGGGAGGAGCCAGAGAGGGACCCTCATGCATCAGCATGGTAGGCATGCATGCCTCTGTGACACAATGAACCCCTGTGTCCTCACCTAAGTCCTGGTAGAGAAAGTGAGGGGTTGCAAGTGGCTCCTGTCCAGAAGTTCCTGTCACCGAAGATGGGCATATGCCATGCACCCCAAGCGCATGCGTGTGCTGTCGGCTCTGTCACGCTGTGCGCTTGGCAGACATGCACCCCACAGCAGGAGCCGGCAGCAGCTCAGCCTCCCGCACCCTCCTGCACACCTGACCCTGTGCGTGCACACGTCTGCACCCTCTGATGCAGCATGGCGCCTTGCCATGCCAGCCTGTGGCCCTGCCTGCTGCAGACCAAGCGGCTCCTGGAGGCGGGCAGCGTGCTGCGTCCCTCCCTGGTGCTGCAGCTGCTGGAGGACGTGAGCTCCTTTGCCGGCCGGAGCGGGTTGGACAGGCGCCCCGCCCCCTTCTTGCTGCCCCTGTTCACCTTCATGCGCAAGTGCATGGGCCTGGAGGAGCACACCTTCTTCAGGCAGTGCCAGAGGCTGGGGTGCGCCCCCCTGGTCTACGGCGCAGAGGAGCTCAGCAGGCGGGAGCAGGTGCCCAGCAGCCAGGTGCGCTCCCGTCAGGCGTGACGTGTAGAGGTGGTACAGGGGGCTCCAGGCTGCCATGTCAGCACCCTGTCAGGTGAGTCTGGCGGCCACAGCGGCTGTAGGGTCTGCAAAGCAAGAAGAGATCCTTGGAACTCGTCTTGACTGGTCTGATGTCCCTTGCCATGTCTGGAGAGTGGCGGCAGCCCGGAGGTGCTGCAAGGCTGCGCAAGATCCATTTGTGTCTGGTCTGGAAGCTCGTTGGCTGGTGCCTATTGTCCAAACTGAATGCGCGCCGCTTGCAGGCTGCGACTCTCAAGGACAAGCACATGCTGGAGCACAGCTTCAAGCGCATTGTGTCTGGGCAGCTGCAGCAGACACGCCAGAAGGCATCCACGGGCCAGCCTTCTTCTGAAATAACTGCTGGCGCCCCACAGGCCTGGTCCACAGGTGAGCGCCAGCTTGCCTTGCTGTCTGTTCAGCAGAAATGGCACCACCTGCTTGCTGCCAGTCAGCTGGCACTGAAGGTCAGCTGTTGAGCCTGGCCTCACACATGCAGGCATGCGGCAAAGAACCATGTCCAAGGCCCATTGGAGAACATAGCATCAGGACCTAGCACCAGATGCTGGCAAAGGGTCTGGGGAAGACTCCAGCCACAGCTTGAATTTCATCAAGGAGACACCAGAAGAGACATGACCCATTGCACATGAAGCATCTGTCAGCTTGACCTTCATTGCACATGGTACATGCTTCCCCTTTTCAAGACCTGTGGAGGCATCCAATGCATCTTCAGGTGCCCATCTCACAGCACGAGCCTATCTCGCTTGCCCTTGGACATGGAAGTTGAATCACTGGACGACCTGTTTTACTGGGGGAATCTGCTTCATCACATGTTACTGAACACACACAGACTGATGTGGACTCCTCGGCTAACTTCTAGCTGGTGGGCTAACACTGTGTACTTTTGGGGAAGTCAACTGCAGTGCAAACAAAAAGCTACACACAAGCTCAAGAATCTCTAAGCATGCAGCTATGGCTGCCTCAAAGCGATGCCAGAAGAACTTCTATGCCACAGCTGCCTTGCCGCTGCGCTCCTTCTGAACCATGTCAATGAACTGCTCAAAACAGACATCTGCATCATGGGGTCCTGGGGACGCCTCAGGGTGGTACTGGATGGCCATCGCCTTCTTGCTGGACACCACCATGCCAGCGCAGGTGCCATCGTTCAGGTTGATGTGGGTGACGTCCACGTCTGAGGGCAGGCTGCTGGGGTCCACCGCAAAGTTGTGGTTCTGCGCACTGATCTCGATGCGGCCTGCATGGGGGACCAAGTGCGTGAGTGGAGAGAGTGACAGCTGCTCACATGCCCCACAGACAGCGAGGTCTGCGCTCAAGCTGCTGAGTGTGCAGACATTGTCTTCAAGAGACATCCAAAATCTGCCTACTGACAGTGACTGCCTCCCAGAAGCAACCAAGCTGGCGCATGAGGGCAGCCTGCCAACAGGTAGATGAGTTCCCAGTGCAGGCAGATCCAGCCTGCAGCACAATCTCAAATGCTCAGCAAGTCTGCTCAGACCCAGTAGGGAACAGGGTCCGGCCTTCAGGCTCCTTACCAGTGGGTCCATGCCGGATGGGGTGGTTCCCGCCATGGTGCCCAAACTTGAGCTTGAAGGTGGTGCCCCCAAAGGCCTGCCCCAGCAGCTGGTGCCCCATGCAGATGCCAAACATGGGCTTCTTGCCCAGCAGCTGCTTCACGTTGTCCACAGCGTAGGGCACTGCTGACGGGTCACCCTGCAGCAACCCAGCAGGCCATAGGTTGTGGACACACTCATGGAGGCAGCGCTGCAAGAAGTCGCAAGTGTAAAAAGGTGCAGGCGAGGCTGAGAAGTCACCACCCTGGGCGACCTGCATGTAGTGACCGCATGAAGCTGTGTCCAGCAGGTGTTGCGCAGTGGGCAGACGTACAGGGCATTTGCAGCAAGGCAGCACACCCAGTACCGGTGAGGCACACCCGTTGCATGCACACACACACCGGCCCATTGCTGAGGAAGACGCCGTCAGGGTTCATCTCCATGACCTTGTCAGCAGGGTAGCTGGCGGGCACCACTGTGACTCGGCACCCAAAGGACGTCAGCCGCCGCAGGATGTTGGACTTGCACCCAAAGTCGTAGGCCACGATCTGCAGATCGAGTACAGCTCAGCCTGGCCATGTGGCCGCATGCAGCAGCGACTGCCACACGGCCTCCAGTGCTGCTCGAATGCGGCAGGCACAGAACACATATAGACGGTGCTGTGGCCATTCGAGAGCGTGGGATGCAAGCAGCAGACCATGAAGGAGCACCTAGGCCCATGTGCAGTCTGGGTGCTGACAGGCAGCATCAGACATGTGAGAAGACAGCCTGCGGCAGGACCATTGGTCACAGCGCCCCCCAGGGCTGAACTCACATGAAGTGGCTCGGCACCGTTCAAGCTCCTAACTTTCTGGCTGAACTCCCACTCGCTGATTGTGGGGTCTTTCCACTCATACGGCTCAGAGCAGGTCACCTGCAGCCATGCATACAGGTTTAGCTGCTGATTGTGGTCATAAATTCAGCAAGCTGGCACATGGCATCTGCACAGCTGGGCTCAATTTGGGGAGCCTAGCTCCGACACCAGGCATGCAAGCAGAGCAGCAACGATTTTGGCTGACAGGGATCTGCAGCGCAACAAAAGTCCCCAACCTGCAGAGTACGGCAGCCGTACTCTGCAGGTCCTGCCCAGTCAGCATGCTGTTGCAGTCTCTGCAGGGGCCATGCAGCTTGGGGCACAAAGCTACAGCAGCATCTGCAGGGCATGCCGTGGGGATGCTTGACAGGACGCCACAATGCAGTGCAGCCCCCATCTGAGCAGCCATAAACCCGAACACAACCCCACAGAGACCAGGCGACACAGCCTGAAGCACTTGTTCTCTCCAATGCAAGTGGTGCTGAGGGCACCGCTGCCACACGCACTGCAAGGCACATGAGCATGCAGCCGCAGCATGTGTGGTGTCATGCGCCCACATCAATCTGGGGCACGCAGCCTGGCTTACAAACAGGCTGGCCCAAGATATGCAGAGCATCGCACTTCTGAGATGAGATCCTTGCCCACAATGTTGTACTCCTTGGCCATCTCCACTAGCTTCTCGCTGGGGATGGAGGCGTCAGAGGTGATCACGCCGTTCAGGCACCCTGTTTCCCTGCATACAGGGGCAGACATGTTAGCAGGCAGGCACGACATTGCACCACGAGCTGTGCCAGCACACCCAGGCAGGACTGCTTGAGCTCCACTGCATCCCAGCCTCTCCCCCTGTCATGCAGCCCATGGTAACATACTGTCTGGGCAACAGCTCAAGTACTCCATCAGCTGAGCCATACAGGCCTGCTGGACCATCAAAGCAACATGACGACTGGACGCCTGTGCCTGGCTAGCAGGCCACAGTGCTGTGCCAGCAAAGCCACACTAGTCCGCTGGGCCGCTGCACCCCACCTGAAGTGTCACGTCGCAGATACTGCAGCTCCTCACACTCACACATATGCATACGCCTTCAACACAACACCAGCCCAGGGCAGCTGGATAGCAGGTCAGGATGCCAACAAAGCCAGCCAGCTTTGTTGAGCAGGCGACAATCACATCGAGGCACCATGTGGACCCCACTCTCCCTCCAGAAACACCTTTCATTGCCACAGAGACAGCACCTGAAGCACTGCCAGGCCGCTGCAGCCCACCTGAGGCGCCGCGTGATGGCCCGGGTGTCCACGTTGGCGATGCCGCGCACATTTTCTTTCTTGAGGTACTCGTCCAGCGTCATGGTGCTGCGGTAGTTGGAGACAACCGCCGACAGGTCGCGCACGATGATGCCCTCCAGGTGGCACTTGGTGGACTCGCCGTCGTCTGCAGGCAACGGGCCGACACCTGGTCAGCCCCGGCAGGAGGAAGGTTGGTGTTGGGCTTGGGAAGGCGGCACAGCGCCAGCCTGGGCACTGCACCACTGGGTGGGCTTTGGTCTGCCGGCAGGGCAGCCAAAGAGATGCTGTGTCAGGTGTGGTACACCATACGGTGAACCGGTGTGCACAGGATTGCAGCTCAGCCATTGGCGGACGCTTGGCAATAGGCTGCAGCTTGCCAGCCAGGGCCCTGCTGCATTTGTGGACCTGCCATCCTCTGTAGACAGCTGCCAGCATGAATCAGCTGCTGGTGGGCTGAGTGGGCCTGCAGACAGAGGCACTTAAACCAGCTGTGAACAACCGGTGCCCAGAGGCTGCAGGTCAGGCCGATCAGTGTCAGTCACTGGCAATTGCTGCCTGGCCGTTGCTGCAGAAATGCGATCAGCTTGGCACGGCCCATGTCGCCCGGTCACGACCGGCTGGCAGCCTGCTGCTGCATGCTGTGCGCACAGCGTCAGCAGGGGTGCAACGCACAATGCGTCAGGACAACATGTCTTAAGGTGTTCAGCCATGTGCATCACCCAATCTCTGAGCATCAGCGGGCCAGATTCGCCCCAGGCCAGCCAGAGCACAGCACCAGCATGCAAAGGGGCCACAGTTGAAAAATTAAAGTGGAGACGATACTGCACACTGCTACATTGCCATTGGTGGGGCAATGGTTTCTGCCAATCTGCAGCAGGCGCTCACCCTTGTTGATGCCCACATTGCCAATGTGAGGGTGGGTGAACACGACAAATTGGCCCTTGTAGCTGGGGTCTGTCAGGATCTCCTGGTAGCCTGTCAGGCTGGTGTTGAACACCACCTCTCCGACTTGATCGTCCGTGGCTCCAAAGGCCCTGCCAGGCCAAACTGAGCCATCCTCCAGCACCAGCCGCGCATCATTCACTTTCCAGGGGGCAGCTGCTCCATCACCTGCTGCCTGTGGCTGGACACGGTGTAATTTGCCCCGCCTGGCAAAGGTGGCTGGCCTGGTTGACCAGCAAGGGTTTACCCGAGGTGGGCAGGGGCTGCTGATATGGCCAGTGGGGATCGCGGGCCGGGCGGCACGAGGGATCCGGATGTTGCCAGGGGTGGTGCTGAGCAGGCTCTGTGTGTGCATGCTTCCAATTCCAATAAATCGAGCATGTGACTGAGACTTGCGTTCTTTTGCTTCCCATGCAACCTGCATCTCTGCAGTACTGCGGTGTCAGCTGCACTGATGGTTCAGCAAAAGGTTTCCCCAGCAAGTAGCACGAAGCTCAGAGTACTTGCAACAGGCGGCGACTGCTGAGATCCAGGCAGATACGTGAGAGTATGCTGTTTCAGGGGCACTCAAGGCTGCCATTTGAGTGGCCCCAGATCCAGCTTGGATCCTCAAGGCAGCAGTGTTGTGGATGAGCTGGGGATTATAGCCACGCTGAAGCAGGTCTGGCTTTTCTCCTTGCATGACCTCAGAGTGCAACAACTGCTATGTGTAGAGCACACCGAGGGCCCCAGGAGCCGACTGGAGTAGCAGTGCCAGCAGCACAGACTGCTGCAGTTCTGGCAGCTGACAGTCGTTTGAGCAAACGAAATGCTGTGGCCACAACTGTGCTTCAGCCGCACCCTACAAAGACTAAGCTACCCTGCTGAGAGCACGTGTTTGCAATCATCCTTTGCCTGCACCAGTGACCTGCCCTTTTCCCCATCAGGCTGCAGAGTGTGGTCCCAAAAGGCTGTGGGCTCCTCGCTATCTCTGGCAACGGGTCTCTTGCCCACCCTGCAAAACACAGCACACAGTGGTGCATCCGGAGATGGCCTGTGCTAAGTTGGCCTGTGCCAAGTTGGCAAGAGGGGTGCCGAGGTGCTGCTTACCTCCCAGCTACGAGCCAGACTTGGTCCAGCTGCTCGCCCTTCACATTTGTCAACCTGTCAAGCGCACTTGCTCAGGCTGCTTGGAGCTGTTCAGCAATTAGACCAGCATACTCAGGACAGCAGGAGATGCAGCTGATGCTGGGATATGTGGGTGATAGCCACTGCAGTGGTTAATGGCCAGTGGGTGCATCAGGGGCGGGCTTCAGCTCTACAGAGTCAGCACTCCACTGCAAGCCGTCAGCTTCAAGGTGGCAAAAGTGGAATGCCTCGTCTGGGAGCTTCCCAAAGACGCCTGCTCACTTCTTGTTTTAGGGAGATCCCTTTTCCGACACCACACCACACCAGCCTAGAGGAGAAGCGTGCAGCCATTCCCCTGCACCCTCTCTTGTCTTGGACTGTGCATGTGAGTGCTTGATTGTGATGAGTGGGGCTCCATCCGTGAAAGTATGTTGGGGACAGGCATGCACGCGGCCCTGCTTGATGGCACGAGTGAGAGAGCGTACGGTGCAAACAGAGCGTGTGAAGCTATACTGGCTAGGAAGCACTCAGACATCCTCCACATCTGAGACCTCATCCTGCACAGGCTGCACCACCTCCTGCTGCAGATGGCTGGGGAGCGAAGCTGCTGGGGCCCTGCTGCCAGATCCAAGTGGCTGGCCGCTGCTGGTCTGTGAGGTCTGCGGCTGCCCTGTCGTGATTCCCTGCTCCCTGGCAGCTGCATCCAGGTCTGGAATTGCGCTGTCAAAGTCGTCTTCATAAAGCTCCTCCTCAACCTCCTGCGGCACAATGTAATCCCTTCATGATGAAACTCTTTGAGACAGCTGGGCGTCCTCGGATGCGTCATCTGACCGACATCTGCATGTGAGTTGTCATGAAGGCCCCCAAGAGACTCACCAAAAGGTTTGACCAATGTGTGCCTGCCCCACCTCCTCTCAGGTGATGATGACAACCTGGTCCGCACAGGACTGGGGGACCTCGAGATTATTGCATACATGACCCCTTGCTGCCCCAAGGCATGCCCACCCTCCAGCCTGTCACAAGAGTGCATGGGACAAGGCTACAAGTGACGCCTGCAGGTCTTACCCGGGCAGCGGCATCTGCTGAGGCTGCAGCTGTTCCAGACCCAGGTGCTGTGCGGCCCTCAGGCTCGCCTGTCGCTGCTGCACCCGCTCCTGCTGCCTCTGTTGGGCCGGCATCAGTGCTCAGTGGGCTGGCCTGAGCAGAGGTGGGACCTGCTGATGGGGCCCCCAGTTGTCCAGAGTCTGCCTCTGGCAGGCTGGGCAGCGACAGCCTGCACACAGAGTCATTGTTTGATTAACATTGTTTGAAGGCCCCTGGATACGCGTATCTGGCTGCATTGAATGCACGAGATGATGACACTGCACTGCAACATGCAAAGCGTGCCTGTCAATATTCTGCACAGCAAGACGGGCCAACAATGCCGGTTGTTTGATAGCTGCTGAGAGAGCAGAGCTCATGGTTGCTCAAGGCCTCAGGCAGCCATTGCACCATGAGCCCACTCCGCACCTGCTGCTTGGTGCGGCCCATGCCACAGCTCAGGGTCGTGAGGTGGAGCAATGCTAATGCTGCCGCTGGCCAGCTGCTATGACATAGCCAGCATTTATCGGCCTTATGCTGAGCGAGGCTTGAAGCTGCTGCCGTCGCCTCAGGCAGCCTTTACACTGCTAACACGTTGTTTGCCTCACCTGCTGCTGGGTGCTGCCCTGGCTGTCCCTGCGTCCATGGGCCTCAGGCGGCTGGGCCGGTACTCAGTGCTGCGGCTGGGCTGGTAGACTGCAGCAAGGGCAGGCTGCGCTGCGGGGGCGGGCACTGGAGTGGGCGGTACCTGCAAGGAGGTCCCACCTGCAATGAAGGGCAGGAGCAGGAATGGCATCGCAGGCTGCAGGTGAGCTGAACATCTGGTGATCCCTGCATAGCTTCAGCCATCTGCACCTGAGCTCAGCGCTGCCACTACGCCTGCCCTCGCTGGCAACTCAACAGCACACAGGCGGAGTGCCAGCGGCTGACAATACTGCTGCATGCGCTACTTGTGGGAGGACGGGGTTGGGGTAGGGGAATGGGCCGCATGCCTTATGAGGGCCTGCCGCCTGGACCCCCCTGGCTGGGACAATTGCAGCAGTTTAGCGGATCGCTTCAGGCACTGAATCCCCACCATCCCTAAAACATATATATATTTTTTGCGAGCAGCAGTGCTGCAGGGCCCACCTGCAGAGGAGGACGCTGCCCCCTCAAAGGCTACGTTGGTGTAGCTGGTGCTGTCACCCTCAACAGCCGGCCTGCTCCATGGTCGCTGCTCCTGGCGCCCCTCGCTGCTGAGAGACACCTCCGCCGGGGGCTGGCTCCGGGACTGGGACGCGCCAGCACCTGCAGCCATCCATCCCTCGCATGCACCTCGTCAGATGCTGCGCAGCCCAAGACCTGTGAGGTGCCTGTCCAAATGCAGCACTGAGCATAGTCGTGATGCAGCACAGGAGTGAACAAGCATGCACCGCACGTCAGGCCCAGGCTGCAACAGCGTGGTTCATTGGAACAGGGGCCATCTCTGGTGGAGCAGGTAACCGAGATGCCCACCTGCCGCCCTCCCTGCGTCAGAGGCTTCATTGCTGCGTGGTGCATAGCGACGCGTGTAGCCCAGGCTGCTGCTGGGGGCAGCACTGGCTTCTGCGCCCCTGGTCTCTGCAGTAAGCCTCATTCGTGGCCTGGCCGCTTCACCCTCACCCTCGTTGCTGCAGTCAGGTAGTGCAGCCCGTCTGATGTGAGCATCGTAACAATGCAGGCGTCAGATGCACCAGCCAGGCATGGAGCGGTGGTGTTCATCAGCCAAATCCAGATGCTTTGCACAGACTTGTCACTGAGGGGACACAGAGCTTGCTTGAGCTGTGGCACCAACTTGCAGTGAATGTTCCCAAAGGCCTGCCAGACAGTCCGCTGCACCTCACCTCAGCCGTGGAGATTTGAGGGTGCGGAGCTCTGCAGGTGGCGGCGGCTGGCGGGGCAGGGGCTGGTCCCGCTCAATGGGAGCAGCCGCTGCCCGCCCCGAGGGCAGCAGTCGCCTCTGCCGCTGCATATCGTCTGCCACCTGCAGCCAGGGCATTCCAGTTGGCTGCTGAACCTGTGCCTGAGCCTCAGTCCTGAGGTGACAAGCAACTGCTGCTGCGTTGCCGACCGGCACCTGCAGCCAGGCACTCTTGCTGCTGCTGCCCATGTGCATGATGTTCAGGTTACTGCAGAGCATCCGTCACCTGCAGCCAGGCATTCATTGCAATTAATGCCTGTGTGCTTGAGGCTCTTTGCAGTGCCAGTTGCTACCAGCAGCCCAAGATGGTGGTGCTGCCGCTGTTTGTGGTCACTGTGCGTGGCCGGTGCTATGACAAGCCCAAATACCTGGGGCCGGCGAGCGCTCCTGCTGCTGCATGTCATCCATTGCCTTTGAGTGGGGCATGACTTGCCTTTCATGCCCCTGCTGCCCACTTACAGCATCTTGAGACCCTCTGTGACAGCCACCCCTAATCAGAGTCAGAAGGCATGCAGCCGAGGTGGATTTTGGAGGTGCCAGGGTCACTGCTTACGTGCTGGATGTGCCACATGAGGGTGGTCCTCATGTGGTCCACCCGTGCCAGCTCCGCCCTGCTCTTTCCCACCAGCGCGGCTTCACGCCGTCTCTTCAGCTCAGCCATGGCATCAGCGTATTGATCATCAGTCATGCCCTCGGCCAGGGGGTCAATGTTGTAGGACTGCAGCTCCCGCGCCAGCTCTGCATCCAGCTCCCCCTGCAGGCAGGCAGGCAGGTGGAGTGTCAGCCGCCTTGGTGCCTGCCTTCTGCTCTCCGCTGCCCTGGCGCAGCTTCAGACCCACTGCTTGCAGCAGTCAAGAGTGACATGGGGTGGGCTGCAGTCGCGCGCCCCTTTGTTGAGCATCCAGCTTGCGCTCAGAAGAGCAGGTGGCTTGCTTGGCACAGGGGAGTCTGCAGGCAGACGCATCAGGGCATGCCTGCTGAGCTGCATGCAGCACTTTGCCTCCCAGGTCATTCTGTAGCAAACAGGCAGATGTGCATCCTGCTCAACAGGAAGCCTGCCAACATGAGCAGCTGCAGGCCAGCCAGCATTACATTACTTGAGGCTCAGCAGCCAGTGTGCCCTGCAGCAAGCACATGAACTCAGGCCTTGAAATGTAGCTGCACCGCACCCTAGAGACCAGCGTTGCGGCAAAGGGACAAGCTGGAGCTCCTAGCTTGCTGTGCAGCAGGCAGGCAAATTATTGTGAGAGCATCACGGCACAGGTGGCAAGCTGCACTACGGTCCTCGCCCAGATTCTGTGCACTTCCAGATGTCACCGTCAGAGAGGGGCAGCAGGCAAAGTCATGCCTGCTGCTGTCGTTCCTGCCAAGCTACCTGCAATGCAGTCCACTGTCAGTCCTCATCTCATCTGTTCTTGAGGTGGGGTAGGCAAGACAGTCATTCACTTGCTCATGTGAAACAGGCAAGACAGCATGGGTGCAAACCCAGTGGTGTTGCAGAGCTGACCTTGCTGGTGTTCTGGCCCATGGAGCCTGAGTGTGTAATTACCACTGGGGATGTCGAGTTGTATTGCTGCTTTGACTTGTGCCTAATACTACCATGCACATTGAAAAAGACCTGAGCCCCCCCGAGGGCAATCGGCCAGGCAGGCACGTGAAAGACTTTGGTTTCGCACCTCAACATCCCCCCTTGTCTCCACAAACTCGGGCGCTGTGTGCGTGTAGCGTGACACAAGCCCCGGGCGCTCATGGTCGTTCAACAGGGCGGGCATCTCCTGACGGAAGCGGCGCTGCCCAGCGGCAGTGGGCATGGGAGTCTCATTTGCACGGCTGGCTGCCTCGGCAGCACGGGCGCGGGCGGCTTTCTGGGCTGCTCGCGCCTGAGCCTGATACTCCTGCAGGGCACCAGCATCCAGCTTAAAGGGTCACTCAGGATGGCAGTCCTGACCACGGGAGGATGCCAACAATCGTGGCGGAGTCAGGCCCCTCTGCTGTGCAGATGTAGGTGGCCGTCTTGGCCATTGCCACCTGGGTTTGAATCCCCTGCAAGAGACCAGTACGCAGACGTCTCCCCGGTGTGATGCCCCAGCTAGGCCACTTTGGCTGCACTTGTCTGACCTTGACATGTCTGCAGCACAGTAATTTAGGTGTCTATGTGTGTCTAGGTATGGGTCAGAAGACTGCTGCCCTTCTCCTGACGTTGCTCCTGACTCTGCTTTACCCTGACAGGAGAGTGCCCTGAAAGCCAAAAGGCCAGCACTGCACCAGGAGCACGCACCTGTTCAAGCTCCCGTTGGCTGCGCTGCTGGGGCAGGTCTGAAGCGCTGGCAGCAGCGCTGCGGGGGTGGTCCTGCCAGGCCGCGCCGCTGCGCTCCACTTGGGGTGAGGGGCTCCCATGCTGGCCTCCTGCTGCAACCTCTGGGGACCGCGCTCGTGAGGGGCTGCCCACCTCACTCCCGTAAGCAGTCTCCTGCGGGCAGGGCCGCGCAGCGCTGGTCCTTCACTGTGGGGTGCTTCAGACGGGTGTCAAAACGCCTCTGCTTGGAACGGAGGCTCGCAGGTGACTGCCTGCACATGGCACCCTCTAGCGCACCTCATCCCTGAACTGGGACACCTCCTCAGCCAGCGGCATCTCCAGGGCAGCGGCCTCCATCGGGCCCGGGGTTGCGCTCAGGCGCGGGTGAAACTCCACGTGCATGACTGTGGAGCTGGTGCGCCCCACTGGCTCTGGGAAGGCAGCACTGCCACGATGATGAAGGTCCTGGCACAGCAGGCAGCAGAGAAGCTGTCAGCACCACAGGCAGCAGGCAGTCTCACCGGCTCTGACTGGGCAGCGCTGCAGTGGCCATGACTTCCTTGCCGACCAGGCAGCAGGGTGGGCATCAGCATAACAGCAGGCAGCATCATGAGCAAGGCAGTCTCCAGGGGCCTTGTGAGGTCGCTGCCTTGGTGGTGGAGACCCTGGCAGGGCAGGCAGCATGATCATGCCAAGCACAGCCACTGCCTGCCAATGTGCAGCCTCTGCAAACACATCCTGTGGCAAGGCCTGCAAGCTGCAAAGCTGATGCAGTGTACAGGCCCAAGGCACAAGCCGCCTGCTTGCAGCACGCACCCCTTCAAGACGTGCCTGGGTGAGGGCTGTGGTCCATTTCATCAACTGCCGGCTGCAACACAGGTGCACTGCCAGGGGCAGAGCTCCGTCAGACATCCGCCATTCAATGCCCACAGCACCCACCTGCACTTGGGGTGAAGGGTCTTGAGGGCTGGGCCGCGGGGGACGGGCAGGGCTCTGCTCGCTCTGGGAGGGACCTGGCAGCTCCTGCACAGCTGTCCTCTCCCCCGCTGCAGGTTCTGATGAGGTGGCCTCCTGCAAGCAGCCCACCGTCAGTGGACGTCAAAAGCTGCTGGCGGCCACAGTGCCCATCAGCGCGGCTGCCTGGACCGTCGAGGCTGACAGCACATTTTGGGCCATATGCATCTCAGCTTGCTGTGCAGTGCATGTCAAAGAGCCATACACCAGTCATGCATCTCATGGTGGCAGCAGTGCACCCTCCAAGAGATGGCCACACACCCGATGCCGTGAAGCTGCAGGCTGATTGCGTCTGGTCAGGCGTGCATCCTCCGCCTCCAGAGCAGCCACCTGCAGTGGTAGAATGATTTCACATCCAGACTCATTCGGGTCTATCGGCAACAAGGCTTCCTTGGTGATGGGAACTGCTAGGTTGCAACTCTTTGACAGGGCGGTCCTGTCGATGTTTGGCCATGCTCCACGTGCAACTTGTCCTGAATGTGCTCCGTCCTCCAGCAGAGCTGTGGACTTTGCACTCCCCAAAGCAGCACGTCCAGCAGTGTGAGGCGTCGTGCATCCATGTCCCGCAGTGTACAACCCCAAAGGGGGTCTCACCCCTGCCTCTTGCTGCCTGTGAAGGAAGCCCCAGCAGGCAGAGCCCTGCCCTGCTGCAGGCATCCCACAACAGCTCCAGAGTGGAGCATCATGCATGATGCACTCACCTCCTGCTTCGCATGCGCCGTTCCATCTGTCCTCCAGTCCCTCCCCACGACACTCTCTGCCACGCTGTTGCCCCTGTCCAGCTGGGACCGGCGCAGCTGCAGCTCAAGGTCATGCATCTGCAGGAGCAGAGTGAGGCGTTTGCAGATGACATCATGGGGGACAGCTTGGCGCCTAGCATGCTGCAGCGCACAACTGCAGCATGGTGTTGCTTACACGGGCTGGCACTTGCAGCTTGCCCCCTGATCAGCTGAACTCAGCACAAGCAGCCAGCGGGGAATGAGCTGCCGGTGGAAATGATGCATTTACGGGGCATCGACTTCAGCAGTCGGGTGACCCACTGCTGCAGTTGCTGCATCCCACAGTGACGCCGGCACAGGCTGCATCAGGGGTGCAGCACGGCTCAACCTGGCCGAGGGAAAGCAGTAGCCTGCTGCAGACCAGGTCTTGCGGGCACATCAGGGAATAGCTGTGTCGGGGCCTGATGAGCTTTGCGCCATACTGGCGAGCCCCCATCCTCTCATTGACTTGTTTGTGTTTGTTCTGCACCAGACTCCTTTACACAAAACACCACTTTACAATGCAGCACCGATATTGTGGTGGTGACTGGACGTCACGGGGCGCACAGGCAGCTCCCTCACCTGCTCTGTGACTTCAGCTAAGTCTTCGCGCAGGCGCAGGCGGTCGTCATTCACTGCTTCCAATTCAGCCCGAAGAGACTGGACCTGCAGGGGCAGCCAGCGGTGCAGAACCAGGACCCTGCTTGAGATCATGACATTTGGCAAGAAACTAGTCCCGGCTGATGTCATGACATAAGCTGCAGTGATGCGGGTGAGCGGTGCAGAGCATGGGGTGCAGCAAGGCAGTACAAGAAGAACCTGCCGGTGACCAGCAGCAGAAGATACACTCAGCTTGCAGGCTCTGAGATGCACACTGCAGTCTCCACCTACGCAACAGTGCAGTCGCAAAGGACCCTGCTGCCCTTTTGCCTGGAGCAAGCCTTGCAGTGCCAGCTCCAAGCAGCCATGCTGCGGCACTGCTGTGAGCAACACCAGGACTCGACCTGCTCACAGCAGCCTGACGCAGGCTCACCTCATGGGCTGCAGCGCTGCCCTCTGCAGCGGCACGGCCAGCGCTGCCCCCGCTGCCCACCTGTGCCAGCTCGCGCTCCTGCAGCAGGCACCAGGGCACAGCTTGACACGACACAGTGACTAGACCCGAGGGCTCTATGCAGCAGGACCAGCGGGCAACCGTGCGCGTGTGGGCACAGCCATGTAATAGCTGCAACCTGGTGCTGAAGGGTTCCTCAGCAGCTTGCACCACCACCACAACCACCACCCTGACACGTACTTACCCCAGACGGTATGTGATGCTGCACAGACGGTAGCAGCGCAAAGATCACCACCGTTCACAGGGGCTCTTCAGCTGGTGGCGACGGTGGAACTTCATGCGTCCACAGCACCACACATGCTTTGCCGCTTGCTGGCTCCGCAACCACACAGAAGCCACCCACCTGCTGGTGCAGCTTGCGCCGCAGAGAGGCAATCTCCTCCTCGGCATCCCTCAAGTCCCGCGTGAGCTGCTGTTCCCGCTGGGAGCTCATGCCGGACTGCCCCCCCGCGAGGGGGGACCTGGGCAGGGTCTTCTTGAGGTGCAGCAGCTCCACCTGTGCGGCATCCTTCTGGCGGGCCAGGGCGCGCTGCCTGCACGGAGGCGGGGCTGTGGTCATCAGCTGTGGAGGTGTGGGTGCAGAGAGGCTGCCTTCCCAGGGCTTCAGCTGTGCTGGTAGTGTTGCAGCAGCTGCTGGTGCGGAGTGCAGCTGGTGCAGCGCTCCTGAGGCGAGTCAGGGGCATGCTGTCTGCTTGGAGGTGCTGCAGTGGGGGGCCCCATGTCGACACCCACTGCCACAACATTCTGCTGTCCATATGAGAAGCAGGGTCTGTGAACATGAGGCCTTGTGCATGCAGCTACGTCGTGCTGCATGGGCATAGGCAGCTTGCAGGCAGAGGAAGCTGCCTCACAGCCAAGCATTCACAAAAGGCTTGTGCAGGGGTCTGCCGTGGCTGCAGCACAGGCTGCACAGCAAATGCTGGGGGGCACACTTCCCAAGCAGCTTGCATGACACCAACGGAGTTCTGCCTGCACTGCTTGGCCTACACTGCCAGCGCCTCATCAAGCTTCAGCCGCAGCGCTCGGGCCGGTCCTGACTCTGCTGACAGGCTGACATTGGTCCTGCAGCATCACAGGCAAAGGATGGCAGGAGGCAGCAGCTCATGCAACATGGCCAACCCTGCTCCCTCCTGCCGTCCCTGCCCAGCAGGGCCAGATGCAACACGCAGACAAGGCAGGTGAAGGCTGGCGCACAAATGAGCACCCAGCTGACCACAGACTCCTGGCGTGCAGGGCCCACCTGTCCTGCACAGGCATGCGAGCCCTCTCCTGCTCCAGGCGAGCTGCGAGGCGCTGCTCAGCAGCAGCGCGCTCCTCCTGCCGGGCGGACTGCACCTGGGCTGCCAGCTCCTGCTCACTGCGCCCTGCAGGCAACCACCAGCAACGGTGCACAGCAGTCACCAACCCTTGGGCGGTGGCTGGCCACCCTGGCTGCCACCTTCTGCCCACACCTTCTGCACTGGTGCCCAGACTGGGGGCCGGCAGTCTGCAGGCAGAACATGTCAGAAGCTGACGCCTCAGGCAGCAGCAGCCAGGAGGAAGCTGTGCTGGGGAGCATTGTGACGCTGTGCGAGTGTGTCAGCCTCAGGGCCTGGGTTTGGCAGCAGGCCCACCTGGCCCTGCAGCAGCCGCGTCAGACATGGGCAGCAGGCCGAGCTGGGCCAGATGTCTGCGGCAGCAAGGCGATGGGCACGACTTGCCCTGTGGCGAGCCCACGACCACAGGCACAGCCGGGCTCAGGACATTGGGCTGGGCTTGAGACTGCCAGTTGCCTGGCTCGGCCCCGTCTGACCATGCAGCAGCCCCTTCCCAACCATCACAGAGGGGGGCCAGGAGGCACAGCTGGGGACCACCTTACCACACAGCAGCCAGTTTTCTGCAGTACAGGGCTGCCAGCTGCAAGCCTGGCCCTTTGTGCCCATCTGCGGCACTCCTCTCACAACGGCCAAGGGCAGCATGCAATGAAGAGCTGCACCTCTTCCTGCAGCAGACACCTCCTGGAGAGCGGTCCTCAGCTTGGCGACATCCCTCATCAGGCCCTCCCTCTCGTCTCGCAGGTCCTGAGCCTGCAGGCAGGAACGCACCAGAGTGACCTCGCAGGCAGAACCCCTCCTGCAAGCAATCGTGCCCTTCCACCTCACAAGGCAGAGCTGCTCTCCCATGGAAGGCAGGGGCACTGAGGGTGCACCAGACCTGGGGCAAATGCATGCGGTTGCTGCAGGCACCTGAGTGCTTCAGAGCTGGCGTGCGGAGGCCCCACCTGCCTCTCCACACGCTCCAGCTTGTACAACAGCACCGGGTCGGGCTCCTGGGTGCGCACAGTCGTCTGCGTCTGTGCAGGCGGGGCAGCCGGCGGCTCGGCCGGCGCCTGTGGGGGCTGCTGCTTGGCCTGCTGCTCCTGCTGCTGGCGGGCGGCCTGGGCCAGCACCTGCAGGGGCTGGGGTTGTAAGGCCAAGTGCTGCGTTTTATGAAGCGGTCCCGGAGCAAGGGCAGGCGAGGCAGAGCAGCACCGCCTGCACGCCAGGGGGCTGCCTGCATTCACGACGACGGCTTTCTTGGATCTGGAAAACCTTCCTGGGCGCTGGCACTTGCAGAAGATGCCCAGCGGTGTGCGGTGCAATCAGGGCACCCACCAATGTTGATGTGCTCTCTGCCTGCCGCCATCACTGACGGCCTGGCTGATGCTGAACACTCTTCACAGACAGGGGGGTAAAGTTGATGTAGCGGTGGCCAAGCCAGTGCAGCAAGGCCACGTCTGTGCACTCGTCTCGTGCCGCCCCGCCCACCTCATAAGTGGCAAGCGTCTTTTTCATGCGGCGCCCTTCTTTGCGGTACTGCGCCAGCAGCTGCTTCTGCTCGCGCACCCGCAGCTGCAGCCCCTCAACATGATGCTGGCCCCGCACAGCCTCGTCCTGCAGGCAACGTTGCAGAACATCTTGCCTGCCTCCTGACAGCGCCTAAGAGGGCTGAATCCAGGCACCAACACCAGCTGTGCCTAGTTGCGCCTCTCGTTGGCGGCTTAGGTGCTGTTCTGCACCAAGGAGCTGGAGCTGCAGTGGTGCATACACGGCGCCCAGGCAGCACAATGCATTCATGCTGCACGCTATACTTGCCCGAGGAACAAGGTCAGGTCTGCCGGCCAAGCAGCCCAGGAGCAGCCACAATACAAGGTGAGGGGCTTGCTGTCAGCCTGTCCTGCACATGGTGTGCAGCTGCTGTACTGCAGGCGCCCCTGTCAGGCAGCAAGGCGGCTCATGACAGGCGCAGGCGCACCTTGAGGCGCCCGTTGTCAAAGGCCAGCTGGTCCTGCACATGCAGCAGATACTCTGTGGCCAGCTGGCTCAGGCGCAGCATGCGCGTGAAGTTGAGCTCGGTCAGGTTGCGGGCCTCCTCTGCCTCGATGTCCCCAAAGGCCACAATGCCCACCACCTTCTCCAGCGTGTTAATGTCTGTCTCGCGCACCTGCAGGCGCACAGACGAAGCGCTTGTGGGGACCAACTATGGCTGCCTGCTGGTGCTGGGGAGTTCAGCGTTTCTGAGGCTCATGATGTAAGGGAGCACCGTCAAAGTTCCCAGTCCTGCAGGCGTGCTGACCCAGGCGCTGAGTGCTGCCCGATGCCGCCATGCCCACCACCATCTGCAGGGTGTGTATGTCTGCCTCCCACACTTGCAGGCCTGCCTTTGGGGGCGTTTGTGCAAATGGTGTGCTGAATACGCCTCACGCCTGTTTCTATGGCCGGGGCACCCTTGCTGGGGCAAAGCTTTGTGCACAGGGGCTGGCTGGCTGCTGGTGTGACAGACTCCTCTATCTGCAGGGGGTGCAGCTGTGCAGGGCTGCTGTAATGTGGGCCTTAAGCCAGGAAGCACTTTCAACAAGTGATCTCCTGGACTTGCAGACACACAGTCGCAGCAGGCATGGAGTCAAGCCTGGCCAACTGCTGATTGGGGCAATCCAGGCATGGAGGCTCGTGCATAGCATTCTGCAAGCTGAGCGAGTGGAGTGTGCCAGCTCACAAGCACTTGGCGGGACATGCACCTCTTAGCTTCAACCAGCTTTGCCGCATGCCCTCCCTGCGCAGTGGTTGCACTTGTGGTGGCTTGTGATTGCCTGCTCACCAGCTTGTTTATGTCCACGCCGTGCAGCGCCCGCCAGTCAATGCGGGTCCTCCTGGCATCAAAGCGGAAGCCTCTCTGCAGCAGTGCCGGCTTGGACAGAATGGCTGGCTCCTGGTGAGCCTGGACGCCCTGCAGGCCCTGATCTGAGGGCCACAAGCCCCCATGGCTGTATCCCATCAGCACTGACGTTGCTGCGTGCTGGTGTCGCACTGCCGTTGTTGTCAGGCTGAGACTGCAAGAACAACCCCTTTCAGGTCTGTACATGCTGGGTCAATGGGCACTTGTGTCAGAAGGGAATTGCAGACATGGCGTCAGGAATTACACTGTGGGTGCTTGCAACAATGATGTGGTTGGTGAACAGACCAATGGCTCACGGGTCGGCATTGCTCTGGTGGTCAAGGGGTCGCATGCCAGTGCCATGTCCATGTTCACCTTGCCTGCACGCCCGTCTTATGCAGACCTGCTGGTCTTATTTAGGCAGCCAATAATCAAAGAGCTCCTACAAACCGCAGGCAGCGCACAGCGGCTCCACAATGGTGCTGCGACAACCTTGCAAACCCTGATTCTGTCTGTGTAAATGAATGAATTTGTCGTCTGGGAACTGCACTTCAGGTGATCACAGAATCAGCCAGCTGTGTCACGTAGAGGGGCAGTCAGATGGGGTCACAATGAAGTCGAGCTGTGCCATGCTCAGGGCTTGGCGTCATTGATGAGGCTCATGTGCCCCTCCTTGACTATGTCCTCCAGCTTGAGGGACTCAGTCTCCCCAGTGCTGTAGATGATGCCAGCCTCTTTGTTCTCCAGGTCTACGTCGTCAATCATGATGAGGTACCAGGAGTTGTCAGCTGGCCAGAACAGCTCAGCCCGCCGGTGCTTGAGCTTCTCATTGATGTCCTGGTATGTGAGCAGCCGCCCATTTGCCTGCGATCAGGGGGCACCTCCAGCCTGGTGCATGCAGCTCTGTGTGGTGTGACAAGCAGCTGTGGTGCTTGGGACAACCTCAGCTGCAGCTTTGCATGGGATGCAGCTTTCAAGATCACGGCAGTGCATTGAGACACCTCAGCTGTGACCTCTCATCTGCAGCCTAGCCAGAGCTTTTGGCTCTTTTGAAGCAGCACCACACCTTCCAGAACATGGGTCTTGCCAGCTTCTTCAACAGGGAGGTGGGTGCAATGTTGCCACTGCTTGGTTTGCAGCCAAGCATGCGCAAGGGAGGTGGCAGTGCACAAGTGGCTCAGCAGAGAACACGCCGGGGAGAGGCTGCAGATGCGGATCTTGCAGTCTGTCTGGTCTGCACAAGCAGGCATGAGTGCATGACTCTACAGCCGGCCTGACCAAGAAGAGTTGCTCGCATGCCAGAAGGGGCCCTAGGGGGCATGTCCAGACTGTAAGGCTGCGCAAACAACCAATCGGGCAGCCCACATGGGCAGGCTTGTGGCTTGAGAGTGCTCCAGGGCATGCTGCCACCAAGCAAGGCAATCTCCCATTCTGTGATGCTTGACCCAGCTCCCGGCCAAACCTGACGGGGTCCGCACGCATGCTGGGTGCCACAGGGAGCCTACTCTGGCATGGACAGACATGCGTCAAGGTCTTTGACAGTTGGCAGCTGCACAGACCTGCAGAGTCAGCTGGCAATGGGAAAAGCGGGCGACATGCAACATGCCAGGCAGAGCCCGCTCTGGCTTGGACAGACCTCCAGGTGGCTGCACTTGGCTGACCTTGGGAAAATCGCCCGCATGTGACATGCCAGGCGGTGCCCACTCCGG
Organism: Asterochloris erici; assembly: GCA_019693375.1. Classification (NCBI taxonomy): domain Eukaryota; kingdom Viridiplantae; phylum Chlorophyta; class Trebouxiophyceae; order Trebouxiales; family Trebouxiaceae; genus Asterochloris; species Asterochloris erici. The sequence goes on from JAAMXJ010000226.1 coordinate 941,664, forward strand.
CATCGGCATGTCCAGGCTGGAGGCTGCAGGCTCCTCGGGGGGCAGCTGGGTCTCCACAGCCGGTGTGGGCGCAGGCTGGGGCTCTGGGGGTGGGGAGGACGTGGCTGCCTTTGCGTCCCGCTCAGGGGCAGCTGCATGCAGCATGTGCACCCTGAGACACCCGTCAAGCTGACAGCCTTTGGGAGCAGCATTGCTGCAAGTGCCGGGCACATGGGGCTGATGGCCAGGCAAGGTGCTACCATGCCTTTAAGCGCTCCCCAGCATGCTGCGTGGGCCAACTTCCTTGCTGCATGTGGTTTAGTCATCACACTCCCAGCAGTGTTGTAGCCTGGACCAAGCCGGCAGCCTGAGTGCCGGCCCCTTCCCACAAGACTGCTGGTCGTTGATTGGCATGCTGCCGCAGGTCGAGACAGCCAGGCACCCCGCAGCTGCTGCTGCACCCTGCTTCTGACTTGTGACGGTGCCAGGCAACAAACTTGACCTCTGCAGCACCACGAAGGCCACACCCTTGAGGGCTGCATGTGGAGGGGCTGGCAGTCCAGGCACCTGCGGCTTGAGCGGCAGCCTGCTGCAGAGGCGCTCTTGGCCAGTGATGGTGCCTGGCACCTGAGCATATCAACAGTGGCAGCTGGGTATACCGCTGCACAGAGAGGGCCAAAGTCTTGAGGAGTGTGTGCAGGCAGACGAGCAAGTCGCTCACCTGCAGTGGCAGTTGCGGCGGCAGCTGCTGCAGGCGTGCTCTTGGCCTCCTCCTTTGCCTTCTTGGCGGCCCGCTCACCCTCCTTGGCTTCTGGAGGGGCCTTGCGTTTCTGGGCCTGTGGTCTGGCCGCTGGCGTGGGCGTTTGCTCCGCAGCAGCTGCGCTGACGCTGCGTGGGGGGCCAGCGCTTTGGCTCTGGCTGGGGGTGGCCTCCTTCTGCATCTGGCTGCCTGCAGCTGTCAGGGCAGGGAGCCAGGGTGCCTTTAGAGGTGTTGACTATTCGACAGCACATTGAAGAGCGGGGAGAAGGTGCTGGCATGAACAGATGGCTACAAGTGGCCACTTCTCCGGACCTTCCTGTCACCAAAACAGCACACTTGTGCACATTGCATGATGCACAGCCGGCGACCAGCAGGCAGGCCGTGAGGCACAGCCTGGCCTCCAAGCTTGGGGCCACTGACAGGCTGCGTCAGCAGAGCCAGCAGAGGACCCTTGACGCTGAGGCAGAGCACGACTCCTCAGTAGGCGCAATGCAGTTGGCAACATGGTCTCGGCGGCTCCTGTGCAGCCGGCAAGGCCAGGCCCACATTCCACAGCACCACATCTGGCTCCTCGACAGGCTGGGCTGGGAACTGCTGCTGGTGCAGTCCACACTGCACGCTCACCCCGCCAGGGGTCGACCTGGTTGGAGGCAACCCACAGTGCCCCCCGGGACCCTCAGCGGGGTGGGGGCTTCGCAGAACTGCTGGACTCTGCCCCAACCCACACAACACAAATCTGATGGCCCCACGGGAAACAGATGAGTCAGCAGGAGCTCATTTTAGGTGAAGCAACACGCTACGCAGTTGCCATGAGATACTATGCAAAGCTTGTGAAATGTGCCGCCATGTAGGCCAAATCACAGTGCCCCACCTGGCTCCTGCGTGGGTTGGGGGGTGGGCGAGGCAGCCCGCGGCGGCGTCGCAGCTGGTCCCTGCTCCTGCGCCTGCTGCTCGCTGGTGGCTGTGTGGCCATTGGGCAGCGCCAGAGCAAGCTGCAGCTGCAGGGGGTCCATGCAGGGGGGCGGCTGCTGGGCGGCCAGCCGCTGCTGCTCCACCTGCGCCAGCTCCCGCTGCCGCCGCTTGGCTTCCTGCACCATGCAGGGGGGCGCGGTGTCAGAGAGTGGTGCCCATCAACCTCTGGAAGGAGGACCTCCCCCCTCCAGATCAGCAGCAGAGTCAGGGCGCGCCCGCACTGACTTGCAGCAAAGCCGCCTCGACACTGTGGCCCACGTGGACTGCTCTGGCTTGAAAGAGGGCAGCTTGACCTGACATCACAGCCCAGTGTCAGAACAGCGCCAGCAGCATCCCCCATGCAGCTCCTTGGCCTCCTGCAGGGGCTGCACTGGAGGCCTGGACAGCAAAGCCGTGGGCGTGGCTGCAATAGGATGTGAGGCATGTGGGCAGCGGCAGGCAGAGCAGCGCTCCCCGCTTGAGTGGATGCCCGGCGCAGTGTGAGCCAGGCTGTGCATGCATGCCCTGGTGCTGCAAGCAAGCCTCCCCTGCCGCCTCCACATGGAGCACAGTCCACCCTCTGACCTCCCAGCCACAGCATCAGCACAGCAACTGCCGAAAGGGACTGCTTGAGCCTAGGGCCCAGCTTGCAAGAGACAGCAACGCCTACAACAAGTGGGTGATATTCACCAGCGCGCCCACTGTATCCTAGCTCTCCTTGTCCAGGCAGCAAATGGTGCCCAAGCAGGGTAGCTTTGTCCAAGCAGCAACCCCTCTGTGAAACATCGCTCGTGATGAATGCCAGCCAGGGGTCTTTGAGGACTGCTGCCGCTCCCCCCTTGTCCTGGTGCTCCCTGTCTAGACATATCTGAGGCCAGTGCGCTGGTGCTGCAGGCACTGGGCCACAGCAGGCAGGTCGCATGCGCTTGGCACCGGCTGTTGCACCCACTTTGTCCTGGCGCTCCCTTTCAAGCTCCTGCAGGCGGTAGCGCTTCATCTCCTCCGAGGACATGTACTCCACCATCTCGCCCTCAGCTGCCGCCTCTGCCTGCACAGCAGGGCAATTCAGGCCTGAGTGTGTGCGTCATCGGGCTTCAGGTGCACACAGGCCCCACCCTCCCCTTGGATGCCGTTCCACCTGCAACCTTTGCTCCACCTGCAACATTATGCCTGCAGCTCTGTCACCAATACCGCCGGTGTGAGTTGGGGGGGGACTGTGCAGAGCACACCAACAAGGACCCTGCATGACGGGGCTCCATGCCTGGTTGGGAAGAACGGGATCTGCAGTGAAGGCCCACCTGCAGCTCCGCCTCCAGGCCCGCCAGATCGCGTGCAGACTGGGCAGAGTGCAACTGCAGCAGGCTGACCAGGCTGTTGGCCAGAGCCACCTTCTCCTCCGCCCAGTGCATGAGCAGGCGCTGGTCCTCCTCTATGGCCCGCCGCAGCTTGGCCACCTGCAGGCACAGCAGGTGGTTCCCTCAATGTCCAATATCATGAGGTCATGGCTGAGTGGGCTGGGCCCCTGGCCATCCGTGGCTAGAGAGCACTGTGCAGCTGAAAGGGTGAATGGCACAGTTTGACCACCTGCAGGAAGCTGGCCTGGCTGTTAGGGACGGCACTGCAAGTCTAGGCGGCGCACCCTGGGCAGTGTCCCAACAAGTGGCCAGGCACTGCCCAGACGGCGCTACAGAGCTGAAGGGCTGTGAGGCGCAGGGCACAGGCACGAGGGTGTGCCTCAGGAGCAGCCCTTCGCCCGGCAGAGCTCAAGGCTGGCTGCCCTCCTGCCACCAGCCTGGCAGGGAAGCAGCCACCTGCAAGGGCCCTGCAGTGCACGGCAACTACGACCATGGCCTGTCTGCCAATGCATGGAGACTCGATGGCCTCCAAACCGGGGGGTTGCAGGTGGCAAAACACATGTGCTTGGCTGCAGGCGACCTGATGGGTTTTGTGCCTGCTGGCCCTCAGCCAGGCAGAAGGGTAGTCATAGGGCCAGCGCTGCCAAACGACACAACCGGCTGGCAGCACATCAGATGCAGGCAGTGCAGGTTCTGCAGCAGGCAGCTGGAACCAGCGGCACTAAACATTTGCATAACTGCGTAGTTGAGCTCGCTGCTTTGCTTGCCTGCTACAGTTTGCAGCAGCGCGGGCATGCTCATGCAGGGAGCACATGCAGCAGTGTGGGGCTTGCCTCTCCGTCTCCAAGTTTTGGGCCTAGGCAAGTCTCCACCTGGCGATGGATCCTCTCAGCCAGCGCTGCAGGCACACAATGCAGGTCAAAGGCACAGGTGACACACGAGCATGATGGCAAGCTTTGTGCAACATACTTTGGGCTCGATCATCCAGATCCCTTATGGTTTCCAGTGTGCGCTGCAGCTCTGGGGGTAGACCTGCTGTGCCTGCACACATGTGGGACATCTGTGAGAGGTATGGGCACAGGCTGGGTCAGTTGCAGAATTGCGGGAATAACCTAGCCAAGCAACAGCCACGGTATGGCCCTTGGGGGCTGCAGATGGCACCCACAGGCAGGTTCATGGCAGCAGAATGAGAGGTGGGCTGCATGCAGGACTCACTTTCCACACTGTTTTCTAGCCAAACCACAGAAGCCATGGGGGGCTTCAAATTTCACCAACAATTTGTGTGCTCTTAACAATCACGTGGAGCTCATGCAGCTTGCAGATGAGCGCTCACTGTGCTTGGAGTGCCGCTCTGCAGCACCGCCGCTGCACCGCTGCTTGTCACGGAAGGAGAGTGGTTGCAAAAAGAATTGGGACCCATCATCATGGCCCAGGTGATGTAAGGTGCGGCTCCAATCTGATGGCTACAAAAGACGCACTTGGTACAGAAGAGGCTAGATCCCACTGATGGTTCATGAGCTTTTCAGCCCTCCTCTCCAAATTCAGCAGTGAACTTCTTGTAAACCTCAAGGTCTGCGACAGAGACTGTCGGCCGTGCTTTCTGCACAACTTTGAGGAACATGCGCATGTTGATGGGCGGCGGCGCCACCATGGCAGCCTGCCCCTTTTCTGCTATCTGCGTGAGCGTGGCTTGCATTGCGCCAGGCGTGCCGGGAGCGCAGGGATGGAGGAATTTGCTGCCATTCTCCTCTACTGTTCTGCAGGCAGGTTGGACAAAACATGCCAACCAGCCCTATACACATGAATTTGAAACCAACATGAACTCATTGCCAGCCATCACGCATTATGCAGGGCGCTGCCAGTGAGGAGAGCAGTAGCAGGTGATCAACAAAAGGGGTTTTGCACAGCCAGCTGCCAAATGAGGGGCACAGCTGTGTCAAGCAGGTGCCTCACATGAAGAACTCGGCCTCCTGGGTCATCCGCACAGGCTCCATGAGGACGTCCTTGACCACCACGTTCACGTCAGACCCTGAGAAACCCTCGGTGCGCTTGGCCAGCTCCATGAAATCCTGCTGGGTCAGGTTGTGGGGGGTGTCCCCCAGGTGCACCTTGAACATGTGGGCCCGCGCCTTCTCCTCGGGCAGCGCAATGTAGATGCGCTGCAGGTCAGGAACGAAGACAAATACAGGAACTGGTGAAGTCACAGCAGTGGGGTCCGCGGTGGTGCAGCAGCGCCTGCAGGCTGGTATCCTCCCGACGCTGCTCTGACTGCACAATTCAGGTGCATTGGAGGGCAGAGGTGCCCGGCCATGAGCACTGACAGACAGGATGCAAGCATGAGCGATGCGTTTGGGGGGCTATCAGGCCTGGCATGCTGCAGGCTAGACGCCGAAGAGGGCCAAGCAGGGAATGACCCAACTGTGTAAGTGACCACCAATGGGGCACATTGCAGTACCAGCACAATGGCCCCTCCCCTGAGCGTCTGTCATGAACAGAGCTGCCACGCCGCTCCTAGCTCTCCTCCATAGGTGCAGAGCGCTGCTCACGGCTGCAGGCTGCATGGTGGAGTCATAGATATCTGCTGAAGGCCATCCTGAGCCTGACCCTGAGCAACGTTTTGAGTGTCACGGACGAGTGCTGAGGGCCCTGTCAAGCTGCAGAGGTGTTGGTCCCTGACCTGGATCACCTCCGCCAGTTGTGCAAAGCATGTGATGCAGGCAAGCAGACCTTGTCAAAACGCCGCCGGACGGCCTGGTCCAGCCCGTAGGGCAGGTTGGTGGCCCCCAGCACTAGCACCCGCGCCTCGCTGGTGTGCACGCCCTGCATCTGCACCAGGAACTCGGTCTTGATGCGCCGCGCCGCCTCGCTCTCCCCCTCCCCTCGAGTGGAACACAGCGCATCGATCTGCAGGGCAGGGAAGCAAGCCTGAGTGCAGCCCCGAGAGGCAGGCATGGGCAGCAGCAATTGCATGCTGGGGACGGCGGTCTGCAGCATATGTGAGTTCTTGCTCTGGCAGCTGCAGTGGCCGCTCCATCCTCTGCCACAAGCAGGTATGCAGCCACAGAGGCGCACATGCCTCCTCATGCCCACAGGTGCTGCAGCAGGAGTCTCAAGCCGGCACGGGCTACTTGATGCGCAGCCTGGCTGAATGCAGTCCCACGTCAACGTTAAGCAAGAAGGCAACAAGGGGCATCACACACTCGGTATATGAACACAAATGATGCGAAGTGCTCCCTCTTTGCAATGCGCAGGTTCAGCAGAGTGCCTGGCATGGAACCCAGGAACACTGCAGTGCCTACTTGCTCGGTCTTAAGTCTGCAGGTGCCTCTTTGAGGTTTGGCTGGGAGTCCCACGGTGAACGCCAAAGGTGCAGTGCCCACCTCGTCTATGAACACGATGGAGGGGGAGTGCTCCCTGGCCAGGGAGAAGAGCTGGGATACCAGCTTCTCACTCTCACCCATCCACTTGGACACCAGGTCAGAGGAGGACACTGTGAAGAAGGTGGACTCTGCCTCCGTGGCCACAGCCTGTAGGGCAGCAGGGTCTCAGCTGCACTGCAAGGATCTTGGGCAGGAGGCTTCTCTGCCCTGCCGGCGGCCGGGGTTTGCAGGCTAGCATGGGTGCAGCCTTCAGACAGCAGGTGCAGTGAAGCACAACCTGTGCAGCCAGGAGGGGCACCGTGTTGCTGCATGCAAGCATGTCATGCTCTGCGAGCTTGGGTACTAGCTGTGACACCGCAGCCTGCAGCAGCAAGCAGACCCAGTCCTGATTGCAGGGGTGGCATGCTCCAGGCAGCACAAATGGGCGCGGCAGGTTCTGCGGAGAGCGGCAGGAAGGCAGCAGACACAATGGTCAGCAGGATCAATGGGAGATGACTTCTCTGTCAGGCAGCTCAGGAGACACAAGTGAAACACGGCTTGCTGACACTTCACCTTTGCTAGGTAGGACTTTCCGGTTCCAGGGGGCCCATACAATAGCAAACCACTCCATGGCTTGCGCTTGCCGGTGAAGAACTGGGGGAACTTGACAGGCAAGATGACAGCCTCCTTGAGTGAATCCTTGGCACTCTCCAGGCCAGCCACATCATTCCACTGCAGCAAGGCATGATAGGGGTTGTTGCTGGCGTGTCCTGGCTGCACAGGCCTTTGTCAATGCTATCCTCCTGCGTGTGCACACTAGACTGTAGAGCAGCGACGCCAAGGCCACGCCCCACTGCATCACAGCACAGCTCGCTAGGTGTCTCAGAAGTGCGCTCAGCAGCCCGAGTTCAGCAACACGCCGGCTTTCAGACTGCCAGTAACACAGATTGCAGTGCAGCAATACCAGCCATGCGGCAGCAGAGCTTGCAGCCCAGCTCACAGCTCCCCAACTCCTGCCCTGAGCAAACTGCATGACATGATCAAGGTCTGCCGCAGAGCAGGATGGCCAGGCCACACAGCAGGCCCCTTGCAGCTGCACTTCATTCGCCACATGACGGCTGCTGCAGCCTGAACATCTCAGATGTGCCCCAAGCAACAGACCAAGCACGGTGGCTGCTGGTGCCCAGTACTCTGTGCTTGCCTTGACATTTGGCCGCTCTGCCAGGATGGCGCTGCCCAAGGAAGCTCGAAGCTTCTCCTTCTCGGCATCATTGCCCTGCAGCAACATTCCAACAGAGTTGCATGGATCGCACATGTTGCATGGGTCGCACAGCCACTGTGGACACTTACGGGCTGACCCAGCATGCACAAGCAAACGATGCCCAGGACCACCTATGGACTGCAGCAACGGGTCACCACGCCCACAGCGCATGCACCCTCTCGAATATTGGCTAAGATCACGCACAGCTCTGCCAGCCCTTGGTGTGTCTGAAGGGGAGTACATGGCTGTGCCTGCCAGCGATAAGGGGCACAACTGTCAGGCATAGGGCAGCGGCATGACCTGGCCCCTCCTGCAGCGCAGATCAGCACAGCCACCGTGTGCAGAGCTGCCTCAGCCCTCTGACTGCGTGCTCAGCAGTGAACTAGCAAGCAGGAACAGGAAGAGACCCAGGGACCAACAGTGGCTTCCTTCGACATGCTGCCCCCTCCGCTGCAATGAGGGCACTTGGTGCAGCCATCAATGCGGGTGCTGGCCGCTCACATCTCCACCACCCCCACCCCCGCCGCCCCCTCCGCCG